>CANSZD010000750.1:0-7500 GCA_947648045.1 Beta corolliflora
TGTAGCTTCCTCAATGCTACTGAAAATATAGAAGGAATATCGTAGGGTGGGCTAATAAAGCAGAAACTCATACTGCAACTCTCCAATGCCTCAATTGCATGAAAAGTTAATTAACTTAAAGATGATTAAAGAGTTTACAACTGAAAAGAGATGGCTCATTCAAGTTGGTAGGTCCTTGTATGAAGTGATGTTTTTCTCAATGTGAATACACGGTGGAAATGTAATCAAAATTTTCATAGGGTCTACCCTCATTCAATTAAGAAAGCCCCACATTTGCACATGTATTATCATTTTTCTATGTGAAACAGATGAGTCAATGACTTCATTAGGATATTAATAATTTAATACACAAAAAGTCTTTTGTGCGGCTGGCGGCACGATCAAGAACTACGTGGCTGCGGGCGTGAAAGACAAACTAACTATATTAAGACATAAGTAATCCCTTCAATTTATATATGTAACCACTAATAATTGTAAGAACCCCAAAAAAGTATAAGTAACCCCAACAATGATAGATAACTCCTACTATATTAATAAGTAACCCCAAAAATTATAAGTAACCCCTATTATATTAATTAGTAACATCAAGATACAATAATTAGGCTTATATGTGGACTGGCCGCACCGTTAACTAACGGTATGGCCGGCCACATATAAAACCTAGCGATTAGTATATGTATACTGAATACATGTTAAAAACTTAGCTATTTCAATCAAAATGGTTGTCAATTTCCATACACCAAAAACAGGATTAGCATAACTAACATAAGGCTAAAATTTACATTATGCAAATTAGATGTCGTCACAAGTGATCCAAAACAAGTGATAAAAACATAGAAATTCTACTACCAACCTGCCAAACATGCAATGCAAAATTAAATTCCATATAAATTAATCCCAAATATTTTTGACACATGAATCCGAACATTAGGAGCAGGCATCAAAATCTAAACTACTTTAGTTAAAGTTGTCATAAGTTTAGCACAATCACCTTGGACGTCAGCTCATCTAGTGCAGGATAAGCAGCAGTTTCGAGTTCAGTAGTACGTGCAGCAAGAAAGCTACATATTGAATCCAAAGCCACCTCAAGAGCACGAAATTCGAAAGGAGATTCTACAACATTGATAGCGATGGTCAGCTAAAATAGAACCAAATTAAAAGACAATGAATAACTTGAATACCAAGTACCGTAAAAGCCACCATTCCAGTCATGAGTGAGAATAAAGTAGCTCACCATCTTCATCATTAGCTTCAACATCATGTCCCCCCGACTCTTTCCCATCTCCTTGAATTCTATGCACAGCAGGACATAACCGCCTCTGAAGTTCCTGAACAACAGGAATTACATTTTCTTCTGAAGGGTCTCAAGTAAGACCTATTAATATACAAAAAAGTTTACAAACTATAAGCTTCACTCTTTCACACACACAACAATGTTTGAAAATGAGAAACAATAAGTGGGCATCAGTGGCATGGAACTATACGTGGTCATTTTTACGGTTGCTAGTCTTGCTACCCTCCCAAAGTTACCCGCCAATATAAACCCAAAACTAGCAAATTAAATTTGTTAGAATGGTTCAATTTATAGTGTCATCCGTCAGCTAAGTACCATACACAATCACTTCCAATGCGACTATAAAGGGCGGCTTAGACAATCTTCCTAGTCCCTCACCCTTAACTCTCAAAGAAAAAGTGAAAACAAAAACAACAATAACAAAACTAACCCAATAAGTAATGCAATAACATAGGAATTAAATTGTCAAAATCTCAAACAAATCTTCCTGCATTATTATGGAGAAATTCCCAGTTAAAATCTACTATAGATGCTACAATGTTAATAATAATGTCTGCTAGTATATTATGTAAGAAAAGTAGTATATAATATAGAAAATAAAAAATAGTAGTATTTAAAGACCAACATAATACAAACATATGTTAGCTACATTAAGACAACAATATTTTGGCAGATGCTATGAGGGATTACTTGGTGTTTAGTTAAGGCCTTTTAGCTGTTTTGTAGTGCTTGGTATTGGTTGCTCCTGAGCTTTCCTCTTGCACAACCCTTCCTAGAAGGTAGAAGGTGAGTACCGAGGAGCCTTTTGGGCATCATTAGCCTTTCATTTAGTTTAATGGTGCTTGTATCTCTTTCTTTTGGTCATTAATAAAATTTTAATTGCCAAAAAAAAAAAGACAACAGTAACTTTAATCTCAATATACAACATTTCATTGATATAATATACCACTTATTTTGTTTTTATAAACATTTTAGTGTTTATAGCAAATAAAAAATGGGCAAAGCTCATTATCATGTAGCACAAAAGTAGCAATAGTCAAACCACAATCTTACATGAAGTTATAAAAGCAAATTAGAAAAGGTGGGACATTAACACTTTGTTTGAATAAGAGGAATTGGAAAGAAAGGGAGGGAGGGAAGGGAAACGGAGGGGAAATAGTTCCCTTGTTTGGATAAGAGGTTAGGGGAAAGGAAGGGGAGGGGTCCCTCCCTCTTTAATAAAAGACCGTCATTTCAAAATCGGAGAGACTTAGACTAAATAGTTTTAAAATGCGGTTTCGGTCTAAAATCGCGGTAACCGTCATGGTGATGCGGGAACGGGAATGATGTGGTTGTCGTACCGCCATATATCGGCTCACCATGAGATATCCCTTGAACTCGCCCGAAATGCGGTTTTTACACCTTTATGATGTGGGTAGTATCGGTTCGGTAGATTTGAGAAGCTTTACAACACGGGCAACACGATATGATGCGGCCTTGTTTTGACACCATGATTTAGAGAGAAAATGTAGCTCTACCCTTCACCTCCCTTTATCACCGGAAAACTTAAGACTCCAACAAATACATTTAGGTAATTTTACGTGCTAAACTAACAACTTAGAGTCAAGTTAGTACCAAATTTTCCTCTTTGGTATGGTAGCAAGTTAGAAATTTGGTACCAAATAAGAGAACTTGATTCTAATTTGGAACCAACTTAACTCGAATTGGTATCGACTTATTGTTGGAGTTCCCAAAAGACTCCAACTATTAGACACCAATCAAAGCTCCTTTCTTTCCCTCCCCTTCCTTTGCTTCTATGTTGCTGTCCTAACAAAGTGTAAAATAAATTGAACAAAACCCATACAAAATTATTTGAAAAAAAAAATCAAAAGAAAGAGTAAATATTGGCAGTACCTCATCAGCTGTAATAATTGCTTTAATATGCTGCACATCCAAATAAGATAAGAAGAGGAATTATATATAATATAGATTACAGCAGAATAAAACACAGAAAGAAATTGAAAAAAAAATAGAAAAAAAGAAGAAAAAAACCTCCAAATTGAGAACAATGGCTTTCTCACGTCCCAAAATAGTGGAAGGGTAAGAGAGAAGAGGATCTAAAATTCGAAGATCACGGGCATGGATATGAACACGGTGCATAATAGCGTATTTATCAAGATCAAGAACCGTACCCTGACCCGACGAATCAAGTAAAACCCAATTGCGCGACCCGACGGGTTTCTTCTTCAGCCCACACTCAACCCCATTTGAGGGTCCACTGGAACTATGTATCCTTCTTTCCCCATCACTAAAATTTCTCTCTTTTTCTCTATCTTCGATGAAGAACTGCAGTTGCAAATACAGGACTTCGGATGAGGGGTGGCGTAATTTGTGATACTATCAAATACCAAAAAATACCACAACTACTAAGTTCAAAATGTTATAAAATCCATATACAACGTCGAATTACTTTATTAAAAGAAAATTACAATTGTTCATGACGATATCTCAAATTTTGGAACCTATTTACAATCCAAATACTACTTGGTGCAGAAGAATTTGTTCACTTGGTTGAGTTGGCGGAAGATTTGGATTTGAATCAACTTGATTTTCAATCTTCATCTCCCTCTTTATCTCTCTCTCTCCCCTCAACTTCTGTGTTATTTAGCAAAATGGGTTTCTCATCAAATTAGTATCATCATCCTAAACTATTAGACCTATTTATTAAATTTTGCTCATCAAAGAAAATAATCTTATGATTGACCGAACTTGGTGAGATTAATTTGTCTTCTCCATCTCTATTAATTGGTAAAATTCTCAGTGATTTTTGCGAGAGTGATAAGAATAAGTATGGGTTTGAAAAGCCATAAATTCACTAACAAATAACTATTGTTATCTCAAGATATCTCACATGAGTCTGTAACTAAACTATTGTTAAACTATTATTTACAAGCGCATAAAGACTTAAATCTGTAAATGATATCTCAAGATAGGTAACTAAGCTATTATTAAACAATTCACATAAGTTTGTGATTTACACAATTTTATAATTCACTACCAATTCAAACAAGTTGTGATTTACTAACAATACACAATCAACAATTCACTAACAGGTAACAATTGACCAACCGCAGATTTCAAGACTATAATTAAAAAAAGTCTATAAATTTAACAAATTAAAATCAACCACAACTCCACAACCACACAATTAACAATTCAAATTGTATATCATAAGTCTACATTACAATTAGGTAGAATAAGGAGTGTAAGTAATTATAAGAAAGAAAGAAAGAAAAAGCACACTACGCAAAAATGGAGACAATAGCAAGCACGCAGGTGACGCAGATAATAAATTAATACCCAATTAACAATGAACTCAAATCGAAATCAGCATCCTTGTTAACTTGAATTATATGGAAGGTGAAGCTACAGAAAAACTCTTTCACCAATTGCAAAAAAAAAAAAAAAAAAAATTGATGAAGACTATAATTTATTGATGAATAAAAAATGGGTACAACCCAAATATCATAATGTTGAATCAAACTAACCACTAAGCTTTAAAACCAAAATCCAATCAAACTATAAACAATTAAAGTTTCAACTTTTATAATGAAGGTAAGAGAGGAGAGAGAAAGCTAATCACCTGTATTCATAGAAAAAACTCAGCAACGACAGCGCCGACGATTTCCAGAGAGAGAAAAGGGAAAGAAGTTCAATTAGGAAAAGGGAGCGAAGGAGGCTACATGATTCTGTACCCAATTTTATTTTGCATTGAATTCCTTGAACTACTCCTATATGAACCTTTTTGACTTTTGTAAAAAAAAAACAAGAAGAATTGGATTCGGATACAAGTACAATTGTACAAGTGTACAAGTACTAACCCCAATTTCTAATTTTGTATTCATATTTATTTTCTTAATGTTGGGTCCTTTCTTGGCATTTTCATATTTGGCATTTTAGGTTCGTTTTGGTGTTTTACTTGTCTTTCTCTCTTTGGCACCTTCTGTGTGTAATTTTACTGATTACCCTGTTTTTTATTCTGGAAATTATCAATTTCGTCCTACACTTGTTGAAAGTTGATCTACTTTATAAAATAACGCTATATGCACAATTCCAACAGACCGACGACGACCCTAAGTTGAAGTTTTGAACGGCGAAGAAGCGAGAGGAGGCGACGACGACCGAAGAAGCGAGATAAACTGAGAGAGGAGACGACGACACTGACCGACGGTTTAGTGGGCTTCCGAAGTCACTCACAGATGCCGCCGTCGGGACAGGTTTAGTGGTTGTACCCTGTGGGGTCGGGCCTAGAGTCCCGGGGTTTGTCAAGTTTGTTGTTATAATATAGGTAGTCGGTGAGAAAATATCTTGAGTTTGTTTGTCAAGTAAAAAAAATGCAGGGAGTATATATTAATTATTGTATCTTCTCTTGAGTTATTAATTAATATATTAGGGGTTACTTTACAATTGTTGATAATTATTGGATTACTTTAATATCTTGTTATGGTTACTTATAATTTTTTGGGAGTACTTATGACTTAATACAATAGATTGTCTTTCACGCACAAGGTTTACATGGTTATTAATGATGCACCCAGCCGCACAGAAGACTTAAAGTTTTGAACAAGCACTAGGACGGATAAGACATGGGCCTAAATTGAATACATAGATGTTGTATGAACCTAGATGAATACATAACATGGATTGTGTAATCGTGTATTCCGATTTAGTAACCAATGATGAAATATATCGTCGTCCTAGTGGTCCTGGCCAAAGGACAACAATCCAACAAGCTAAGCCTAAAATTGTTTTAAGAACCTAAAGTCTATAGATTTATCCCAAGCCTAGTTTTAAAAGTCCAATTGATTATTCATGATAATTAATTGCATTTTTAAAGTGCAATTTTGAAAATCCCAATTAATTATTCCTCATAATTAATTGAATTTATAATATTTATTTTCTAAATTAAAAGATATTGTAAAAAAATCAGATTTTACATAATCAATTTCCGAATCTAAATGATACTATTTAAGGCAAGATAGAAAGAATTTTTTAAATTTCAGATAATAAATAAAAAACCGGTCAGATCTGCGTTGCGTCTGACGCAACATCAAGACATTCAACAAAACCGGAAAAACGCAAAAACCCATGCGCTAACATAGGCCACCTACACGCCACGCAGCCAGCCTACGCCAGGCGCATGCTATGTTCTTATCATTAACCGATTCCCAAAGCTCTATTTTCCTATAAATAGCCATGTTTTTATACGATTTTTCCACGCTTTTTAATCATGAAAATAACTCTAAATACTTCGAATACTTCAAACACATTTTCAAATACTTTTAATTTTCATTCAAGCTTCAAGATTGCTCCTCCAACGAATCGTTATACAAGACCCAAGCGACAAAGGTATAATTCCAAAGGATTCATAATCTTTCAATCCCTATTTAATTTCTTGAAGTTACTTACAAGTTTTTCTTGATGTAGATCTCAGGGAATTCATATGATGTAGATCTCAAAGAATTCATACTCTTGTATATTCTAACCTTCAATGTTTCTTTTTATGTTTCTATACATTATATTATTCATATGCATGCTTATATGTTTTAATGCTTTCATTATCACGGCACATGTTTATTATTGTTAATTACAAGACCTAAATAAATGTTCTAACGCCTAATCAGATAATGTGGACAAATTGATTTAGGTTCCTAGTAATTTGATTGCATAATAACATATCACCAAAAGTTAGTCTTTTTGTCTCTAATGGACCAACATAGATCAATTTTTAGAATGCATGAACATGTTGTTTGGTTATTTATTTGCATAAAATTAGACTAAACCGTACTTCCTCTGGTTTTTTATTAACCCATTTCCTTTGGGCACACTTGCCAATGAACTATTTTGAACATTTATATCTTTAATTATCAATAAGCAAAGATTACCAAAATTTGATATTTGAATATACATTTAAAAGAATCTAACAAGATCCCATATGACCATATTTTTCCTTAAGTACAAATCACAATAGATAGTCAAAGTCATGTATGGTGAATAGTGTCATAAGTCAAAACGGGTCATCTAAGAAAAAAAGGAGGAAGTATTAATTAGAGGACAACTTTGGGCAAATTTGATTCATGATCATACTTGTACCCTCACTCTCGAACTTTATCTTTGGTTCATTGATCAATTATAATGTCATGACGTGGAAATCTACATTGGACAAG
>CANSZD010000750.1:10000-294149 GCA_947648045.1 Beta corolliflora
AAATAATAAATAATAAATAATAAATAATAATAATAATAATAATAATAATAATAATAAATAATAAATAGTAAATAGTAAATAATAAATTATAATAAATAAATAATAATAATAATAATAATAAATAAATAAATAAAATATTAAAATAAAAAAATAAAAGAAAATAAAAAAATATAAAAATATAAAAATATATAAAAATATAAAAATATAAAAAAACAAAAATATGAAAAAATAAAAAAATAAAAAATAAAAAAAAAATAAAAAAAATTTAAAATAATTACAAATTCATCGTTATTATAATATTAATAATAATAACAATATTAATAGTAATATTGAAAACAAATATAATAATTACAACATTATAATATACTAAGGCCCTGTTCTTTTGGACTTATTTTCAGCAAAAATAAGTAAAAATAAGTTCGGTTCAGCAAAAAATAAAGTTCGATTCAAAGAAAATAAGTAAAAATAAGTTCGGTTCAAAAAAAATAAGTAAAAATAAGTTCGGTCAAAAAAAATAAGTTCATTCAAAGAAAAATAAGTTTAGTATACTATAATGTTGTAATTATTATATTTGTTTTCAATATTACTATTAATATTGTTATTATTATTAATATTATAATAACGATGAATTTGTAATTATTTTAAATTTTATTATTTTTTTATTTTTTTTTATTTTTTCATATTTTTTTATTTTTTTATATTTTTATATATTTTTATATTTTTATATTTTTTTATTTTCTTTTATTTTTTTATTTTAATATTTTATTTATTTATTTATTATTATTATTATTATTATTATTTATTTATTATAATTAATTATTTACTATTTACTATTTATTATTTATTATTATTATTATTATTTATTATTTATTATTTATTATTTATTATTTATTATTTATTATTTATTATTTATTATTTATTATTTATTATTTATTATTTATTATTTATTATTTATTATTTATTATTTATTATTTATTATTTATTATTTATTATTTATTATTTATTATTTATTATTTATTATTATTATTTATTATTATTTATTATTATTTATTATTATTATTATTATTATTATTATTATTATTTTTATTATTATTTTTTATTATTTTTTATTATTTATTATTTATTATTATTTATTATTTTTTATTATTTATTATTTATTATTATTATTATTATTATTTGTTATTATTATTATTTACTATTTATTATTATTTATTATTTATTATTATTATTTATTTATTAATATTTATTATTTATTATTTATTATTTATTATTATTATTAATATTATTTATTATTTATTATTATTATTATTAATATTATTATTTATTATTATTATTATTATTATTATTTATTATTATTATTATTATTATTATTATTATTTATTATTTATTATTTATTATTTATTATTTATTATTTATTATTTATTATTTATTATTTATTATTTATTATTTATTATTATTATTATAATTATTATTTATTATTTATTATTTATTATTTATTATTTATTATTATTTATTATTATTATTATTATTATTATTATTTGTTATTAATATTATTTTTTATTTTTTATTATTTATTATTATTTATTATTTATTATTTTTTATTATTTATTATTATTATTATTATTTATTATTATTATTTTTATTATTTGTTATTGTTATTATTTATTATTTATTATTATTTATTATTTATTTTTTATTATTATTTATTATTTATTATTATTATTATTATTATTATTTATTATTTATTATTTATTATTATTATTATTTATTATTATTTATTATTATTTATTATTAATATTATTTATTATTTATTATTATTTATTATTAGTTTTATTATTATTATTATTTGTTATTAATATTATTTATTATTTATTATTTATTATTTATTATTTATTATTTATTATTTATTATTTATTATTTATTATTTATTATTATTATTTATTATTTATTATTTATTATTTATTATTTATTATTTATTATTTATTATTTATTATTTATTATTTATTATTATTTATTATTAATATTATTTATTATTTATTATTATTTATTGTTATTTTTATTATTATTATTATTATTTGTTATTATTATTATTTATTATTTATTATTTATTATTTATTATTTATTATTTATTATTATTATTATTATTATTTATTATTTATTATTTATTATTTATTATTTATTATTTATTATTTATTATTTATTATTATTATTATTTATTATTTATTATTTTATTATTATTATTATTATTATTATTATTATTATTTATTATTTATTTTTCTTTGGCAAAAATAAGTTCGGTTCAAGAAAAATAAGTTCGGTCAAAGAAAAATAAGTAAAAATAAGTTCGGTTCAAAGAAAATAAGTTCGGTTCAGCAAAAATAAGTAAAAATAAGTTCGGTTCAAGAAAAATAAGTTCGGTTCGGCAAAAATAAGTTCGGTTCGGCAAAAAATAAAATAAGTTCGGTTCGGTTCGGCCAAAATAAGTTCAAAAGAACGGGGCCTAAACTTATTTTTGCCGAACCGAACTTATTTTTGCCGAACCGAACTTATTTTTACTTATTTTTGCCGAACCGAACTTATTTTTTGCCGAACTAAACTTATTTTTACTTATTTTTTGCTGAACCGAACTTATTTTTGCCGAACCGAACTTATTTTTTGCCGAATCGAACTTATTTTTACTTATTTTTTTGAAAATAAGTCCAAAAGAAATGCGCCTTAGAGTATAGCCAATTGTTGAACTTTAGTTCATGAGGAGAAAAGTATGAAAATAATATAAAAGAAGAAGAAAGAGAAAAAAAGGGAGGAGAGAGATAAATAGTTCATATTTATATGAACCAATCATCCGCAAGAAAGAGAAACCAAAAGGTACGGTGTTGGATGGAAGGTTTGGGAAAGGGGAAAGGATAAATGTCACGAGGATAATGAGTCAAGACGGGTGTCCCGTGCGCGTCGATCATCTAATGGCCATGAAGACTCGATCTCAATGGCAAGATTTGAAGAGATTGCTTCACGATTTTTTAATCGTTATTTATGGAATAAATACCATATTTAATGAAAAAAGATTTCCAAAAAAATTACCAACGACTCTATTTTTTCTCCTTTTATAAATAGACCCCGATATTAAGGTATTTCAATACATTTTCCACAACTCCTTTTCAATTAATATTTATTTAGCTTCACAAAAATACCAAAAAAAATAATATATGGATCCAAGAAATGGGAGAAAAAACCAACAAAGATCCAAAAGGCTTCACAACCCCAATATAATCCAAATTTGCAATAATCATTTCAGATCGATCTCAATAATCATGTGGAACCCAATTCACAAAATTTTCCTCAATATCCAAATTACCTGGATGGAAAAAATGGGTTCTCCCACTCAATATCCCTCACAAAATATAAGTTTCTATAATCCAAGTTCGTTCTCCTAATTTCCTCCACATTCACAGCTTAATCATGCTAACCCAAAAGAAAATTATCATGTTTCTCAAGAAGAAATAATATTTCATGCATCCCAACAGTTTTAATCGTCACAAGGTAGAGGTTCACTTCCAAACATCAGTACTTCATATAATGCTCGTGTTGCATCAGTTGAAGGTACATTCATGATGACAAAGAAGGAAAGGAAGAAAATGATGCTGAAGGTGGAGAGACACAAGTTGAAAAGGGTCGAGAAAGTATTGGCCGGCAGCTGAAGAGGAAGTCATGGTGAAGTCTTGGTAAAAAATTGCTGACAAATTAGATGCCATTTTATCTGGTTTCCTATGGATAAGCTCACGGGATATAAAGCCAATTTATTAGTGAACAGAAATTATTGAATTGTCTAAAGCTTGGGGAGGATTGGGAATTAGAAATGTTCATTTTTTCAATAAAGCTTTATAGGCAAAACAGGCTATGAGAATTCATAGGAATAAGGACTTTTTAATTCTAAAATTTTGAGGTCCAGTTATAAAGATTCTCTAGTGTCATTTGGTATTCAAGGGAAAAGGTTGTTGAGGTCATCATGAGGTTTTAGGGGTTTGTGTTAAACTACTGAAGATTGCAGAGTTGGATTTATGATAATGATAGGCAATGATGCTGAGACGAATATTTTTAAATGGAGTTAGGGTGGTCGGGTTATCCTCAAGCAGGGGTAACAATCTTGATGAAATGGGAGTGAGTAAGGTGAAGGATCTTATGAATATAGGTTAGAGACAATGGAATACGACGCTGATATGAGGAATGTTTTCAAAGGACTATGCTGTTAGAATCTTGGCCACTCACATTCCACAGGAAGAACTTGAGGATGATTACATTTGGGTTACTAAGGCCCTGTTCTTTTGGACTTATTTTCAGCAAAAATAAGTAAAAATAAGTTCGGTTCAACAAAAAATAAGTTTGCCCAAGAAAATAAGTAAAAAATAAGTTCGGTTCGGCAAAAAATAAGTTCGGTTCAAGAAAAATAAGTAAAAATAAGTTCGGTTCAGCAAAAATAAGTAAAAATAAGTTCGGTTCGGCAAAAAATAAGTTCGGTTCAAGCAAAAATAAGTACGAGTCTTATCTAATGTTGTAATTATTATTTTTATTTTCAATATTACTATTAATATTGTTATTATTATTAATATTATAATTATAATAATGATGAATTTCTATTTTTTATTTTTTATTTTTTTTACTTTCTTTATTTTTTTATTTTTTTTTATTTTTTTATTTTTTTATTTTTTTTGTTTTTTTATTTTTTTTTTTTTTTTATTTTTTTATTTTTTTTATTTTTTTATTTTTTATTTTTTATTTTTTATTTTTTTAATTCTTTTATTCTTTTATTTTTTTTTTATTTTTTTATTTTTTTATTTATTATTTTTTATTTATTATTATTATTTATTATTTATTATTATTATTATTATTATTATTTATTATTTATTATTTATTATTTATTATTTATTATTTATTATTTATTATTTATTATTATTTATTATTTATTATTATTACTATTATTTATTATTATTATTATTATTTATTATTATTTATTATTTATTATTTATTATTTATTATTTATTATTTATTATTTATTATTTATTATTTATTATTTATTATTTATTATTATTTATTATTTATTATTTATTATTTATTATTTATTATTATTAATATTATTTATTATTATTATTATTATTATTATTATTTATTATTTATTATTTATTATTTATTATTTATTATTTATTATTTATTATTTATTATTTATTATTTATTATTTATTATTTATTATTTATTATTTATTATTTATTATTTATTATTTATTATTATTTATTATTTATTATTTATTATTTATTATTATTACTATTATTTATTATTATTATTATTATTATTATTATTATTATTTATTATTATTATTATTTATTATTTATTATTTATTATTTATTATTTATTATTTATTATTTATTATTTATTATTTATTATTTATTATTTATTATTTATTATTTATTATTTATTATTTATTATTATTTATTATTTATTATTTATTATTATTATTATTATTTATTATTATTATTATTTATTATTTATTATTTATTATTTATTATTTATTATTTATTATTTATTATTTATTATTTATTATTTATTATTTATTATTTATTATTTATTATTTATTATTTATTATTATTTATTATTTATTATTTATTATTTATTATTATTTATTATTATTATTTATTATTTATTATTATAAAATAATAAAAAAATAATAATAATAAGTATTGATAATATTATGTTAATATTTATTGACTATTATAATAATGAGTATTGATAATATTATGTTAATACACTTTAGTTCAAGCAAAAATAAGTTCGGTTCGGCCAAAATAAGTTCGGTTCGGCCAAAATAAGTTCGGTTCAAGCAAAAATAAGTAAAAATAAGTTCGGTCCAAGGCAAAAATAAGTAAAAATAAGTTCGGTTCAAGCAAAAATAAGTTCGGTTCAAAGCAAAAATAAGTAAAAATAAGTTCGGTTCAAAGAAAATAAGTTCAGTTCAAAGAAAATAAAATAAGTTCGGTTCGGTTCAGCCAAAATAAGTTCAAAAGAAACGGGCCTAACAGGAGAGGCAAGTACAAAAAACATCCATTCCTTCCTTGTTGAGCAAGATACTTATTTAAATTTGAATCTGAGTGAAAGGAACTTTTGGAGTAAGTTGTGACCAATGGATGTTTTCCCTAAATGGAAAACTTTTATTTGGAGACTATTAAATAATGCTATGTCGGTGAACATAAACTTGAGGAAAAGGAATATACAGTAATCAGTAATTGTTATTTATGTAGAATTCATGATGAAACCGAAAGCCATTTGTTAAGATATTGTTGCATATGTTCTCGAATACGGAGTTGTTCTACAATTGGAATTATAAACAAAGTTTATATAGCTATTATGTTGGCCATGTGGCTTCATAGGAATAATGTTGTTTTCAGAAATGTTGATCCCGGTCCTATAGAGGTCTTAGATTTGGTTAGGTTTCTACTAAATAATGAGGAGCAGAGAAGTAACATTAGGAAGATGAGTACTCTAGACACAATGGTACATTCATCTTTAGTAGAGATTAATTTTTTTCCAGTCATGGAGAACCTTCGGAGGAGATGTGCATGATTTTAGTGGACGGTGCGTGGAAAGTCAACAATGTTGAGCGCATTTCAACTGTATTGGGTGGGTTGCTTTATGGACGGGCAAAAAGTTTTTGAAGGGAACTCTACTGTGATCTCCACTTTAGGGTTTGACCGAGGTAAGGAACTTCAAATTCAAAAGTGGGAGGATTTTTACACCAGTATACTAGTTCATGCCTTAAAGAAGGGTTACTGCCCGTTTGAAATAGCCAGTATCCTTTTTTTATCTTCGAAAATTTTGTAATTGGTTTATTTATTATGGGGTCTTTAAGGTTGGTAGGAATATAGTTCATGCAGTAGATGTCTTAGTTGTTGAGGCGAGACATGGTAGGATAATGTAGTTTGTATCTGTTGTATTTGCTTTTCCTTTACTTGACTTTTTGTTGTATGTACGTGCCAGTATCCTTTGCTTGTTTTCAGAAGAGCATTTCCAACATCAAGAAAACCCTAACCGTGGTTTGAGAGTAATTTATACTAGTTCTTGTTAATTTTTCGATTTTAATTTGTTCAAGATTGGCGATGACTTGATCATTATAAATGTATGATGCTTGAATAAATGACCAAATGCAGGTAAAACTTTGAGCACTGAAAATCAAAGAATTTACCAAAAGAATATTAAGAGAGAGAATGGTGTAAAGTTGATATTTTATTATCTCAATCATTGTCAACAGTACAACCCTTGCCATATATATATATATATATATATAGGGGCAAGATCACATGAGAATGCTCCTTACATGAGAAATGAGAATGAATCTCAACCACACGATTGGATTAGAGTTACAACACTTGTTCATTAGAGTTACACCCCCCTAAAAAATTTTGAGCCCAAAAAAAAAAAAAATTTTTGAATTTTTTTTTCTAATATTCATTTTTTGGAGTTACATCACTTTTTCATTAGAATTACATCACTTATTCATAAGAGTTATATAGTGTAAATTTCGTTCTCATTTCTCATGTAAGTATGCATTCTCATATGAACTCACTTCCATATATATATATATATATATATATATATATATATATATATAGGCACACTATAAGACAGATTATGCTAACAACCTCCAAATACACTGAATGTGGAGAGATATAATAATCAAATAAACTAAATAAAATATAAACAAAAGCATAACTAATAATCAAAAGTATAAAATAAAGGAGAATACTTGAATTGATGATTGAAAGATGAAGTCTTGAATAATTCTTCTCAAGAAAGTGAAACAAACGCTTCCACTATTGTGTCACGTTCCAAGAGAGAAAATAAGAAGTCTAACTTGAATAAATGAAAAGAATATCTTAACCTAATTAGAAAATTCCCAATATAAAATTGTATCTCCTAATACTAGTAGGAAACCAAGTTTCAAGATAAGGAAAGTCACTTAAATCATTAAATAGGCGAATATAACAAATCCGCGTACGCGTAACAGGCCCAACAAATCAGTGCGATCTTGTAAAGCCCATATCTCCTAGAATATAACTCTCCTTGGGCCGTGTAACATATCATTGGAAAGATCTTCAAGTCTACTTAGCAATGCCGCTAGAATCATGCAATTATCATTATCGAGTCAAAAGTTAGGAATAAAATAGTAGGCATGACTCAATTTCCACAATTCTTATATCAAATTCCAACTTCATTATGGCTCAATTTGCACTCAAAGATATTCATAACGATCCTTATCAATGTAGCTTCCATCCAATTGCTCCTAAACACTCAAGCTTGTCCAATAATACTCCGTTTATGTTCTCAATACCTAAAATTCATGAAAGAACACCGAAAACACGCAAAAGGAGTAATATTTCACAACTTAAGTAATTATATGCAATTATAAACTACAATGCTTCTAGATACTCCTAAAATGCAACATAAATGCACCTAGAAACTATATAAAAATATGATACATCAATTCCCTCCAACTTGATTTGGATGTGTGGATTGGTTGTTGCCAATTGGTAAATCCCCCAATCCCCTAGTCATTTATCTTTGATTTATCTCTTTTATCCTATTTTTGTTAGTTTAACTTGTTGGTATTTCATTAGATTTTCATTTCGTCAATTCTATTTTGATAAATTATTTTGTAATGTAAGAATCAATCAACTTATCATCTTTTGTGTTGCCCACCAAGTGTTTTTTAATATGCGAGATATGAGCTAGTATACATCAAATAAGAACGAACCCCAGCACAAACTATTTCACAATATGATTGGTTAAAATGCTGATATGAGCTAGTATACATTAAATAACAACCCCTATACAAACTCTTTTACAATATGAGTGGGTTATTGATTTTTTTTTCTTTGAGTATTCTGAACTCACATGATTCGATTCTTGGATGTGGTTATCTACTATCCTTAATTCCTTAATTATAGTTATAGTTCAGATGGCGAGCGAAAAATATTTAAAGAGGCGGCGAGATGTGAAAATGAATGTAGTGGTTGAGGTCGATGAGGTGAGTGACAATCAATGTTCAAGTAGAAGGTGGAAAGAGATGGACCATGAAATATTGGTTTGCATAATGAAGCGTTTGGAAGTGCAAAATCTTATATTTTACTTTGTGTGCAAGTCTTGGTATATTTTACTTTGTGTGCAAGTCTTGGCTCAATGCCACACTAGATTCTTTCTTCCCACCAAAGGATGTCTTTGATTTGGGTGCTTACCCTTTGTAGTTTGCTCCGTCTACCATTCATGTGTAAGCGCAATAGGGTTTTGGAAGATAACTCAACTTCATCTCAATTGCGATCAAGCAAGACATCATACTAAACTTGTAATGCCTAATATTTGCTTAAACAAATATGGGTATCGCTACTTTGTGAAGAGCCAAAGAGGTAACTTTTCCTAACCACCTACTGCATTTCTATGTTTTTGTTGGTGGTGATAGAAATTTGGGGCGCACGCAGAAGTTTTTGATGGACCCTTCATAATATAGCAAAATTGCATTTTCTTTGATTACATTAATAAGAATTGTACAACTATATTTATGAAAGCCCATATCTCTCACTTATCTTTTTGGTAGAACCTTTATTCCTACACTTCTAAATATTTTGTGGGAGCTCTCTTGATTAGCTCTATTTTCAACTCATGCACATATTACATATTTATAGTTGTTGTATCCTACCTTCTAGATTTTTCTTTCAAGTACAAATATCTTAGATTTTTCACAAGATAATTCTAGATACACATTAGATATTTTTCTCACATTTTTCATCAAACATTTAGAATTTTCTAGATTAATCTCTAACACTCCCCCTTAATCTTGAAAATTCTTGTACTTCATCATGCTTTTTCCAATGGTCTCTTCAAAGTCTTGTTGATGCACTTGTCATCAAGTATCTCCAAACTTGATTCTTGAAATTTTCTTCTCGTTCTCGTTCTCATCGGTGCCTACCTCACCAACCACCTTGATCTTCCATTTTCTTCTTTCCATATTGTTGATTATCACTTCTTTGTGGTGGTACCCTTGTTACCAACCACCCTACCTTTGTTTCTTCATCACATTTTCTTGATCTTCAATATTTTGTGTTGGTACCCATGTTACCAACTTACTCCCCCTAATCTGAACTTTTTCATTTTTCTTCTTCACATATCTTTATCCAATTTCATTCTTTCATTGATGCTCATGTCACCAATCATCTTTGTTAATGCCCATGTCATTAACAAACTCCAAAAACCTTCTCTTGAACTCCTTTTTTTTTCTTCTTCTTCTCCTTTTTCTTTTCATTTTGTTTTTTTCTTCTTCTTCCTAACTATTGGTGCTCTTGTCACCAATATTCTTTTTTTTCATTCTTTCCTTTTTCTTCCAATTTTAATTTCATTTTTTGATGTTCATGTCATCAACCATCCAACTTATCCTACATCTTAATCTTCAACATTTCTCAAAAGTTATTTCATCCTTTTTTTTTCTCCATCATCATATTTTAATTTCCAAACAAATCTTTCATTTTTGTCTTCTCCTAAAACTCTTTTATTTCATCTCCATTCCTTTTGAATTATCTTCTTTGAAATTTTGTATTAGATACTTACCTTAATTGTGCCCTCCAAGTCTCTTCTTACAAGCTTGATTTCCATCTCTCGGGCCTTCGATCTTCTTCGTAATCACTTTTGCGGCTCTGATACCATGATAGAAATTTGGGGCGCACGCAGAAGTTTTTGATGGACCCTTCATAATATAGCAAAATTGCATTTTCTTTGATTACATTAATAAGAATTGTACAACTATATTTATGAAAGCCCATATCTCTCACTTATCTTTTTGGTAGAACCTTTATTCCTAAACTTCTAAATATTTTGTGGGAGCTCTCTTGATTAGCTCTATTTTCAACTCATGCACATATTACATATTTATAGTTGTTGTATCCTACCTTCTAGATTTTTCTTTCAAGTACAAATATCTTAGATTTTTCACAAGATAATTCTAGATACACATTAGATATTTTTCTCACATTTTTCATCAAACATTTAGAATTTTCTAGATTAATCTCTAACAGGTGGCTTTCTTATTAAAATAAAAGGCAGAATGAAGACGTAGTTTCATTGTGGGTTGTTGGAACATTTATAGTGTAATGGGTTTTTTAAGTTCATATGGTATTATACTAGAAGAGCAGGAGGTCTAGTATGCTAAGATTAGAGGACGCAAAACTCGCAAAATAACACGCGAAATAGGAAGGTGGTCGCGGGTTACGATCTGGGTGTTGTCGTGGCTCGCGATCTGTTTCGCGGGTCGCGACGTACTTCCTGATTCGGAGCGTGAATTTTTGCGTGAACGGTTTATATCCGTTGTATTTGTATGTTTATCCTAATAATGACGTTTGGTAAGTTAATCAGAGAATTAGAAGGATATTCAGGCAATAACTATTCTAATCTAAGAAGGTTATATATACAACCTTTGACATTGATATGAGGGGTTAGAAAATTCAGTTTTCATATATCACAAACTTGCTTTTCTTGAGAGAAACTTCTGTACTTTTCTCTCAAGTGTTCTTCACAAACAACAAACATAAAGTTCTTGTTGATTCACTTAGAAGATCATCTTTGTAAAATGTTTTCTCTCCATTGTATCTCATTGGTTATTTCGTGTTAACCCGTTGATCATAGAGGGGCGAAATTAAACTAATAGAAAACTCTATTTTCCAAAATACCTTTTTCGTATAAAACTTAGAGAATTATCAAAGCATTATTGCCCGTGTGATAACGTATGGGCTTATTCTGAATTTTACAGCGGAAATAAATAAATAACTTTGAAAACTTAACAACTTAGTCAACCATAAGTCAACTCCAAAACCAAACCAAAAGTCAACCAACTTAAAAGTCAACTAGGCAAACCACAACTAAAAATCAAATCATAAAAGCATTAATTTTTTTTTTGAAAGAGAAATTTCATTAATTAAAGGCCAAACGACATCTACAATTGATATTAAAGAAAAACAAGATACAATTAAACAAGGTTAAATCAAATTTGTCTTCGAATAAACTACAATAAACCAGATCGAGCAATACAGCGCGGCCCCCTTGTATTTGCTGAAGCAAGCAGCTATTGATCAGGAAGTCTATCATTCTGACATAGTTTGGGAAGAGCATTCTTGATCGAGCCATGTTAACCGCATCCCAGATTCCAATACCTTCATATTGAGTCTCGAACTTCAACCAATAAGAACGATTTCTCATACCTAAACAAAAAAAAACACACTCACAACTCCTATAGGGGAGAAGGAGATCTCCACAACAAAGACTAAAAACCCCATAACAGGGTTTGAAGAAATCTCATAAAGAGATACTAATCTATTCAACAAAACAAGAAAAGGAACTAAAAACTAAAAATAAAAGGGGAAAAGGGGCTTACCATGGATGAAATCATCCATGGCAGCCCCTAACTGATGAAGAATGGGTATGGGAGGCTAGCGTTTTAGAGAGAAAAAAAGAGAGAGAGAGAGATACTGAGATTTTCTCTAATAAAAGTATTAAATAACTAAACACAAGCTCTCCACGAAACCCGAACCCACGATGCATCATCTTCAGACCTGGAATGGTCGATGCTCTATAGATCCTCAGAGACTGCTCACCAAATGGGTCATCACAGGATAAATAAAGTACAACCATGATCGACATACAAAAAAGCACGTAATCAGCAAAGCTGAGTACTACATACTAAATAAAATATAAAACCTAACATGATACTAATAAACATTAACTCAATGATAAATAATATATAATAGAATAACAGATTGACTATACTGAACTAGACTCCAAGATCAATAGATTAATTATAATTAAATTGAATAGGCAATGGAAAGAGTTGTCCAAACCAAACCAGTCTTCAATTTAGAAGACGAAGTACGGGCGCGACTCCGTACTCCCACGACCAACGATATCGAGGTACTAATTAAATAAAATAGAACACGGTGATCAATCTGGTCCTAAGAAAAGCCATGGGCTACCACCATGTACTTCAACTCATACTAGTCCAACACTTCAGACGTGCACAAGCCTAAAGTTTATTGCTATTCACTTTCCACTTTAAGTTATTAATAAATTATTTATTTGTTGAGACTCACAAAGTAAGACAACCAACATAAATAAATAACATGGATACACAAAGCTTCCATTTTTATCTTAGGATTAAATAGTGTGATCATACAACTCAAATAATCCAAGAATAATTCCATTACTTAGTTTAACAATCAACCAATATTTATTTGTTGATCTAAGTCAACAATCAACCAACCTTTCCATAGGTGAATATCCAACTTACCAAATAAGGCCCACGGTCCTCATAAAGTAAATATAATAAAATAATCCAAAGGAAACAACATGATTCAATTCATGATCCAATAAAAAAAATATAATTATTAATCCCTCAAGTGAATTAATAAAATAAAGTTCCCAATCCCACCTGCTTGCATCAATCATCCATACAAACATATTATAACCAACATAGGCAACATGCTTCACACAACGGCATAAAACATGCAATTCCACTTGAATATAAACCACATATGAACTATAAAAGTTCCCTATACATGATACTACATCAATCCTAGTCTTAGGACAAGATACTAGTCTAATAACACATAGGTATGTACGTACCTTGTGTAGACAAAACAAGATGCCACTTTCACAACCTTAGAGGTCGCCTAAAGAATATTCTCCGCCTACCAAATACCAACATAACCAAGAATCAATACTCTAATAAATTTCCAGCAACTCTAAAATACTTTAAACCCTCATAAAAAGTGTTTAAAACCTTTTTAAACATCAAAACTTCAACTATTAATGTCTCATAGTATAGCACTACCATACTAGTCATTAAAAACCCCCAAAAATCCATACTTTGATATATAAACTCCATCATAAGCATACTAATAAAAATTCCAACAACCTATAACATGTTTAAAACCCTTTACAAGTCACTCTAACATAGTCATAAACATTAGAGTACTCAATTTTCATAAACTATTATATAGTACTATAATTTCCAACTCTTAAAGCATTAAAAATCCATGCTTTGATGCTTAAAACCCTAACTTAAACATATTTAATAAATCTAAACTTTAATTACTTTACTTTACTAATCATATAATCTGAAATTTATATTTAAAGCATCAAAGTTACAAACCTTAATCATGCAAACATTAAAACAATACTTAAAACATAAACCTAACATTAAAATAATGTAGAGGACGAAGAAATAAACCAAGAAGGGGAAGGAGGAAAAAGACACGGCACGAGGAGGGAGGCGCTGCCGTCGTGCGGTGGTGGTGGTCGGCCGGTGGCTGCCGCTGGCACCAAGGAGGACCGAAGGAGGAGAAAGAAAACCGAAGGGGAAGGGGAGAAAATTGGTGGAGGAGAGAGAGAAAGAAAAAGAGGAGAGGAAAATTAGGGTGAGTAATTTAGTGTGGGAATTTTTTGGGCTCTCATAGGGTTTATATAGGTAACCCTTGTGGGCTTAGGGAATTGTGTTTGGACTTTCGAAATAATTGATTAGGTGCTTGAGTTGAGTTGGGCTCCTCTAACCCATTTTTAAAATCCTTTATACTCCAACTCAAAAATAATTAAACTATTAAATAACTTTCAAAGTATGACTAAATAAAATATTTAATTATTTAAAAATATTAAATAATCCCATTGACTTTAAAATAGTCAACACCTTAAGAAACTAATTATTTAAATACTAAAATATATATAAATATACATTAAAATATATTTTTAAAATTCATAAAATTGTGGGGGATTACAGTCTACCCCTCTTAAAAGAAGTTTCATCCCGTAACTTGACACGAAAACCCTCACAGTTAAAATTTTTTGACTCAAAACTTCCTTTGGAAATACTTGTGTCACAACATGTGCACACTTTACCAACTTTAAAACCTCTTGTGTTACTCATGAACACATTTTTCTATGCGGAGAACCAATTTATTTTGAACCAACATGTGCAAATCGCCAAAATAAGCATAAAAATGCATAAAAATACCATAAAATAAGGCAAAAAGCGCGAAATTCTATCGCATTCTACCCCCTTAAAGAAAATGAGTTACGCCCTCGTAATTCACCTCAATGAATAACTCATGATATTTCTTCTTTATTTCATCTTCGCCTTCCCACGTTGCCTCTTCGGACTCATGGTTAGACCAAAACACTTTCACAATATTCACATCCTTATTGCGTATACTACACACCTTTTTATCCAAGATTTTCACAGGTCTTTCCTCATATGTGAGGCTAGTATCGATTTGAATTCTTTCCAGCTCCAAAACATGATTCTCATCAGGAATATATCTCTTAAGTTGAGAAATGTGAAACGTATCATGCATCTTCTCAAATTCCATTGGCAAACCCAACTTAAAAGCAACTTTCCCAATTCTTTGCAAAATCTCATATGGACCAACATACTTAGCACTTAATTTGCCCTTCTTACCAAATCTCATCACTCTTTTGGTCGGTGACACTTTCAAAAACACCTTATCACCAACTGCAAATTCATGTTCTCTTCGCTTCAAATCAGCATAACTTTTCTGCCTATCTTGAGCAGCTTGAATTCTAGCTTAATCAACTTCACATTCTTGACAGTCTCCTCAATAAATTCAGTCCCCAACACTACATTTTCACTAAAATCATTCCAGCAAATGGGACTTCTGCACTTCCTTCCATACAATGCCTCAAATGGAGCCATCTTGATACTCGCATGGTAACTATTGTTATATGAGAACTCAATCAAATCCAAGTGATCTTCCCAACTCCCTTGGAAATCAATCGCGCAAGCTCTCAACATATCTTCCATAGTCTGATTGCTCCTTTCAGTTTGACCATCGTTCGCAGGATGAAACGCAGTACTCATCTTCAACGTTGTTCCAAGATTCAACTGGACCTTTTGCCAAAATTTTTAGAGGAATCTCGAATCACGATCTGAAATAATGTCCGTCGGGACTCCATGCAGTCTCACCACGTGCTTGATATACTTCTTGGCAAGTTGCTTCTTCTTTCATGAACACAACAGACTTCGTCAGATGGTCCACGATAACCCAAATAGTATCATTGCCATTTCTCGTCTTTGGCAAAGCAGTCACAAAATCCATGGATATGGAATCCCACTTCCATCCAGGAACCTCTAAGTATTGAACCTTCCCCATTGGTCTCTTATGGTCGATCTTTACCTTTTGACAGGTCAGACACTTTGACACGAACTCAGCGACTTCACGCTTCATATTCGGCCACCAATAAATCTCCTTAAGATCTTTATACAACTTATCACCCTTAGGGTGCACAGAATATGGAGTATTATGCCCCTCTTCCATAAGCCTTCTCTTAAGCTCTTCACATTTCTGTGGTACACACCACCTTCCCTTAAACCTCAATCTTCCATCCTCATGAATCTTATAGTCAACTTCTTTGCCTTGCTTCATCTTCTCCTTAATCTTATCTAGGTGCTCGTCTCCAACTTGACCCTCTTTGATCTCATCGAAAACTGACAACCCCAATGACAAAGCACTCAACCTTTCCTCGATCTCCCTAGGATTTAGAATTTCTAGGCTAAGCCTTTGCATATCTAGGTACAATTCCTCAGGAATTACCAACGCATTCACACTATGACTCGACTTCTTACTCAAAGTATCGGCGACTACATTCGGCTTCCCCTCATGATACTGGATATCTAGTTTATAGTCCTTGATCAATTCTAACCATGTTCTCTGCCTCATATTGAGATCCTTCTGGGTGAAAATGTACTTCAAACTCTTATTATCAGTAAAAATCTTGCAAGTCGCTCCATACAGATAATGTCTCCAAATGTTCAAGGCAAACACAATAGCAGCAAACTCTAGGTCATGGGTAGGATAATTAGACTCATACGATTTCAACCGACGCGAAGCATACGCGATCACCTTCCCATTCTCGCAGACACACCCCAAACCATTCTTCGAAGCATCACTATGCACTTCGAATCCTTCATTTCCGTCAGGTAGGGTTAAAACAGATGCGGAGGTCAAACGCTCCTTCAAAGTCTGAAAAACTTCCTCGCACTTATCACTCCACTCGAACTTTGACTCTTTCTTCATCAAATTGGTCATTAGCCTTGCTATCTTCAAGAAATCTCTCACAAATCTTCTATCATAGCCAGCTAATCCCAGAAAACTCCTAATATCTGACACATTCTTCGATGTAGGCCACTCACTAACAGCTTGAATCTTCGCAGGATCCACACAAACTCCTTCCTTAGATACATAATGACCCAAAAAGTCTACGTTCTCCAATCGGAACTCACACTTCGAGAACTTGGCATACAATTGGTTCTTTCTAAGAGTCTCCAAGACTATCCTCAAATGCTCATCATGCTCTTCTTCGCTCTTTGAATAGATCAAAATATCATCAATGAATACTACAACAAACTGATCCAAAAACTCATGAAATATCCTATTCATCAAGTCCATGAATATTGCCGGAGCATTGGTCAACCCAAACGGCATCACAGTAAACTCATAATGTAACACCCCGACAATTCTCTATTTTCCAAAATACCTTTTTTCATATAAAACTTAGAAAATTATCAAAGCATTATCGCCTTTGTGATAACGTATCGGCTTATTCAGAATTTTACAGCGGAAATAATAAATAACTTTGAAAATATAAATAACTCAGTCAACTATAAGGTCACCTCCAAACCAAACCAAAAGTCAACTATTCAAACCAAAACTAAATCAAACTTATAAAGTATTAAAGAACTAAACACAAGGTCTCCACGAAAACCCGAACCCATGATGCATCATCTTCAGACCTGGAATGGTCGATGCTCTATTGATCCTGAGAGACTGCTCACCAAATGGGTCATCACAGGATCAATAAGGCACATACATGATCGACATACAGAAAAGCACGTAATCAGCAAAGCTGAATACTACATACTAAATAAAATATAAAACCTAACATGATTCTAATAAACATTAACTCAATGATAAATAAAATATAATAGAATAACAGATTTACTATACTGAACTAGACTCCAAGATCAATAGATTAATTATATTTAAATTGAATAGGCAATGGAAAGAGTTGTCCAAACCAAACCAGTCTTCAATTTCGAAGACGAAGTACGGGCGCGACTCCGTACTCCCATGACCAATGATATCGAGGTACTAATTAAATAAAATAGAACACGGTGATCAATCCAGTCCCAAGAAATGACATGGGCTACCACCATGTACTCCAACTCATACTAGTCCAACACTTCAGACGTGCACAAGTCATACAGTCTTGAATAATTCTTCTCAAGAAAGTGAAACAAACGCTTCCACTATTGTGTCACGTTCCAAGAGAGAAAATAAGAAGTCTAACTTGAATAAATGAAAAGAATATCTTAACCTAATTAGAAAATTCCCAATATAAAATTGTATCTCCTAATACTAGTAGGAAACCAAGTTTCAAGATAAGGAAAGTCACTTAAATCATTAAATAGGCGAATATAACAAATCCGCGTACGCGTAACAGGCCCAACAAATCAGTGCGATCTTGTAAAGCCCATATCTCCTAGAATATAACTCTCCTTGGGCCGTGTAACATATCATTGGAAAGATCTTCAAGTCTACTTAGCAATGCCGCTAGAATCATGCAATTATCATTATCGAGTCAAAAGTTAGGAATAAAATAGTAGGCATGACTCAATTTCCACAATTCTTATATCAAATTCCAACTTCATTATGGCTCAATTTGCACTCAAAGATATTCATAACGATCCTTATCAATGTAGCTTCCATCCAATTGCTCCTAAACACTCAAGCTTGTCCAATAATACTCCGTTTATGTTCTCAATACCTAAAATTCATGAAAGAACACCGAAAACACGCAAAAGGAGTAATATTTCACAACTTAAGTAATTATATGCAATTATAAACTACAATGCTTCTAGATACTCCTAAAATGCAACATAAATGCACCTAGAAACTATATAAAAATATGATACATCAATTCCCTCCAACTTGATTTGGATGTGTGGATTGGTTGTTGCCAATTGGTAAATCCCCCAATCCCCTAGTCATTTATCTTTGATTTATCTCTTTTATCCTATTTTTGTTAGTTTAACTTGTTGGTATTTCATTAGATTTTCATTTCGTCAATTCTATTTTGATAAATTATTTTGTAATGTAAGAATCAATCAACTTAACATCTTTTGTGTTGCCCACCAAGTGTTTTTTAATATGCAGATATGAGCTAGTATACATCAAATAAGAACGAACCCCAGCACAAACTATTTCACAATATGATTGGTTAAAATGCTGATATGAGCTAGTATACATTAAATAACAACCCCTATACAAACTCTTTTACAATATGAGTGGGTTATTGATTTTTTTTTTCTTTGAGTATTCTGAACTCACATGATTCGATTCTTGGATGTGGTTATCTACTATCCTTAATTCCTTAATTATAGTTATAGTTCAGATGGCGAGCGAAAAATATTTAAAGAGGCGGCGAGATGTGAAAATGAATGTAGTGGTTGAGGTCGATGAGGTGAGTGACAATCAATGTTCAAGTAGAAGGTGGAAAGAGATGGACCATGAAATATTGGTTTGCATAATGAAGCGTTTGGAAGTGCAAAATCTTATATTTTACTTTGTGTGCAAGTCTTGGTATATTTTACTTTGTGTGCAAGTCTTGGCTCAATGCCACACTAGATTCTTTCTTCCCACCAAAGGATGTCTTTGATTTGGGTGCTTACCCTTTGTAGTTTGCTCCGTCTACCATTCATGTGTAAGCGCAATAGGGTTTTGGAAGATAACTCAACTTCATCTCAATTGCGATCAAGCAAGACATCATACTAAACTTGTAATGCCTAATATTTGCTTAAACAAATATGGGTATCGCTACTTTGTGAAGAGCCAAAGAGGTAACTTTTCCTAACCACCTACTGCATTTCTATGTTTTTGTTGGTGGTGATAGAAATTTGGGGCGCACGCAGAAGTTTTTGATGGACCCTTCATAATATAGCAAAATTGCATTTTCTTTGATTACATTAATAAGAATTGTACAACTATATTTATGAAAGCCCATATCTCTCACTTATCTTTTTGGTAGAACCTTTATTCCTACACTTCTAAATATTTTGTGGGAGCTCTCTTGATTAGCTCTATTTTCAACTCATGCACATATTACATATTTATAGTTGTTGTATCCTACCTTCTAGATTTTTCTTTCAAGTACAAATATCTTAGATTTTTCACAAGATAATTCTAGATACACATTAGATATTTTTCTCACATTTTTCATCAAACATTTAGAATTTTCTAGATTAATCTCTAACACTCCCCCTTAATCTTGAAAATTCTTGTACTTCATCATGCTTTTTCCAATGGTCTCTTCAAAGTCTTGTTGATGCACTTGTCATCAAGTATCTCCAAACTTGATTCTTGAAATTTTCTTCTCGTTCTCGTTCTCATCGGTGCCTACCTCACCAACCACCTTGATCTTCCATTTTCTTCTTTCCATATTGTTGATTATCACTTCTTTGTGGTGGTACCCTTGTTACCAACCACCCTACCTTTGTTTCTTCATCACATTTTCTTGATCTTCAATATTTTGTGTTGGTACCCATGTTACCAACTTACTCCCCCTAATCTGAACTTTTTCATTTTTCTTCTTCACATATCTTTATCCAATTTCATTCTTTCATTGATGCTCATGTCACCAATCATCTTTGTTAATGCCCATGTCATTAACAAACTCCAAAAACCTTCTCTTGAACTCCTTTTTTTTTTCTTCTTCTTCTCCTTTTTCTTTTCATTTTGTTTTTTTTCTTCTTCTTCCTAACTATTGGTGCTCTTGTCACCAATATTCTTTTTTTTTCATTCTTTCCTTTTTCTTCCAATTTTAATTTCATTTTTTGATGTTCATGTCATCAACCATCCAACTTATCCTACATCTTAATCTTCAACATTTCTCAAAAGTTATTTCATCCTTTTTTTTTCTCCATCATCATATTTTAATTTCCAAACAAATCTTTCATTTTTGTCTTCTCCTAAAACTCTTTTATTTCATTTCCATTCCTTTTGAATTATCTTCTTTGAAATTTTGTATTAGATACTTACCTTAATTGTGCCCTCCAAGTCTCTTCTTACAAGCTTGATTTCCATCTCTCGGGCCTTCGATCTTCTTCGTAATCACTTTTGCGGCTCTGATACCATGATAGAAATTTGGGGCGCACGCAGAAGTTTTTGATGGACCCTTCATAATATAGCAAAATTGCATTTTCTTTGATTACATTAATAAGAATTGTACAACTATATTTATGAAAGCCCATATCTCTCACTTATCTTTTTGGTAGAACCTTTATTCCTAAACTTCTAAATATTTTGTGGGAGCTCTCTTGATTAGCTCTATTTTCAACTCATGCACATATTACATATTTATAGTTGTTGTATCCTACCTTCTAGATTTTTCTTTCAAGTACAAATATCTTAGATTTTTCACAAGATAATTCTAGATACACATTAGATATTTTTCTCACATTTTTCATCAAACATTTAGAATTTTCTAGATTAATCTCTAACAGGTGGCTTTCTTATTAAAATAAAAGGCAGAATGAAGACGTAGTTTCATTGTGGGTTGTTGGAACATTTATAGTGTAATGGGTTTTTTAAGTTCATATGGTATTATACTAGAAGAGCGGGAGGTCTAGTATGCTAAGATTAGGAGGACGCAAAAACTCCGCAAAATAACACGCGAAATAGGAAGGTGGTCGCGGGTTACGATCTGGGTGTTGTCGTGGCTCGCGATCTGTTTCGCGGGTCGCGACGTACTTCCTGATTCGGAGCGTGAATTTTTTCGTGAACGGTTTATATCCGTTGTATTTGTATGTTTATCCTAATAATGACGTTTGGTAAGTTAATCAGAGAATTAGAAGGATATTCAGGCAATAACTATTCTAATCTAAGAAGGTTATATATACAACCTTTGACATTGATATGAGGGGTTAGAAAATTCAGTTTTCATATATCACAAACTTGCTTTTCTTGAGAGAAACTTCGTACTTTTCTCTCGAAGTGTTCTTCACAAACAACAAACATAAAGTTCTTGTTGATTCACTTAGAAGATCATCTTTGTAAAATGTTTTCTCTCCATTGTATCTCATTGGTTATTTCGTGTTAACCCGTTGATCATAGAGGGGCGAAATTAAACTAATAGAAAACTCTATTTTCCAAAATACCTTTTTCGTATAAAACTTAGAGAATTATCAAAGCATTATTGCCCGTGTGATAACGTATGGGCTTATTCTGAATTTTACAGCGGAAATAAATAAATAACTTTGAAAACTTAACAACTTAGTCAACCATAAGTCAACTCCAAAACCAAACCAAAAGTCAACCAACTTAAAAGTCAACTAGGCAAACCACAACTAAAAATCAAATCATAAAAGCATTAATTTTTTTTTTGAAAGAGAAATTTCATTAATTAAAGGCCAAACGACATCTACAATTGATATTAAAGAAAAACAAGATACAATTAAACAAGGTTAAATCAAATTTGTCTTCGAATAAACTACAATAAACCAGATCGAGCAATACAAATACCCCCTTGTATTTCTTTGAAGCAAGCGGCTATTGATCGGGAAGTCTATCATTCGACATAGTTTGGGAAGAGCATTCTTGATCGAGCCATGTTAACCGCATCCCAGATTCCAATACCTTCATATTGAGTCTCGAACTTCAACCAATAAGAACGATTTCTCATACCTAAACAAAAAAAAACACACTCACAACTCCTATAGGGGAGAAGGAGATCTCCACAACAAAGACTAAAAACCCCATAACAGGGTTTGAAGAAATCTCATAAAGAGATACTAATCTATTCAACAAAACAAGAAAAGGAACTAAAAACTGAAAATAAAAGGGGAAAAGGGGCTTACCATGGATGAAATCATCCATGGCAGCCCCTAACTGATGAAGAATGGGTATGGGAGGCTAGCGTTTTAGAGAGAAAAAAAAGAGAGAGAGAGAGATACTGAGATTTTCTCTAATAAAAGTATTAAATAACTAAACACAAGCTCTCCACGAAACCCGAACCCACGATGCATCATCTTCAGACCTGGAATGGTCGATGCTCTATAGATCCTCAGAGACTGCTCACCAAATGGGTCATCACAGGATAAATAAAGTACAACCATGATCGACATACAAAAAAGCACGTAATCAGCAAAGCTGAGTACTACATACTAAATAAAATATAAAACCTAACATGATACTAATAAACATTAACTCAATGATAAATAATATATAATAGAATAACAGATTGACTATACTGAACTAGACTCCAAGATCAATAGATTAATTATAATTAAATTGAATAGGCAATGGAAAGAGTTGTCAAAACCAAACCAGTCTTCAATTTAGAAGACGAAGTACGGGCGCGACTCCGTACTCCCACGACCAACGATATCGAGGTACTAATTAAATAAAATAGAACACGGTGATCAATCTGGTCCTAAGAAAAGCCATGGGCTACCACCATGTACTTCAACTCATACTAGTCCAACACTTCAGACGTGCACAAGCCTAAAGTTTATTGCTATTCACTTTCCACTTTAAGTTATTAATAAATTATTTATTTGTTGAGACTCACAAAGTAAGACAACCAACATAAATAAATAACATGGATACACAAAGCTTCCATTTTTATCTTAGGATTAAATAGTGTGATCATACAACTCAAATAATCCAAGAATAATTCCATTACTTAGTTTAACAATCAACCAATATTTATTTGTTGATCTAAGTCAACAATCAACCAACCTTTCCATAGGTGAATATCCAACTTACCAAATAAGGCCCACGGTCCTCATAAAGTAAATATAATAAAATAATCCAAAGGAAACAACATGATTCAATTCATGATCCAATAAAAAAATATAATTATTAATCCCTCAAGTGAATTAATAAAATAAAGTTCCCAATCCCACCTGCTTGCATCAATCATCCATACAAACATATTATAACCAACATAGGCAACATGCTTCACACAACGGCATAAAACATGCAATTCCACTTGAATATAAACCACATATGAACTATAAAAGTTCCCTATACATGATACTACATCAATCCTAGTCTTAGGACAAGATACTAGTCTAATAACACATAGGTATGTACGTACCTTGTGTAGACAAAACAAGATGCCACTTTCACAACCTTAGAGGTCGCCTAAAGAATATTCTCCGCCTACCAAATACCAACATAACCAAGAATCAATACTCTAATAAATTTCCAGCAACTCTAAAATACTTTAAACCCTCATAAAAAGTGTTTAAAACCTTTTTAAACATCAAAACTTCAACTATTAATGTCTCATAGTATAGCACTACCATACTAGTCATTAAAAACCCCTAAAAATCCATACTTTGATATATAAACTCCATCATAAGCATACTAATAAAAATTCCAACAACCTATAACATGTTTAAAACCCTTTACAAGTCACTCTAACATAGTCATAAACATTAGAGTACTCAATTTTCATAAACTATTATATAGTACTATAATTTCCAACTCTTAAAGCATTAAAAATCCATGCTTTGATGCTTAAAACCCTAACTTAAACATATTTAATAAATCTAAACTTTAATTACTTTACTTTACTAATCATATAATCTGAAATTTATATTTAAAGCATCAAAGTTACAAACCTTAATCATGCAAACATTAAAACAATACTTAAAACATAAACCTAACATTAAAATAATGTAGAGGACGAAGAAATAAACCAAGAAGGGGAAGGAGGAAAAAGACACGGCACGAGGAGGGAGGCGCTGCCGGCGGGCTGCCGCTGCTGCCGTCGTGCGGTGGTGGTGGTCGGCCGGTGGTGCGGCCGCACCAAGGGAGGACCGAAGGAGGAGAAAGAAAACCGAAGGGGAAGGGGAGAAAATTGGTGGAGGAGAGAGAGAAATAAAAAGAGGAGAGGAAAATTAGGGTGAGTAATTTAGTGTGGGAATTTTTTGGGCTCTCATAGGGTTTATATAGGTAACCCTTGTGGGCTTAGGGAATTGTGTTTGGACTTTCGAAATAATTGATTAGGTGCTTGAGTTGAGTTGGGCTCCTCTAACCCATTTTTAAAATCCTTTATACTCCAACTCAAAAATAATTAAACTATTAAATAACTTTCAAAGTATGACTAAATAAAATATTTAATTATTTAAAAATATTAAATAATCCCATTGACTTTAAAATAGTCAACACCTTAAGAAACTAATTATTTAAATACTAAAATATATATAAATATACATTAAAATATATTTTTAAAATTCATAAAATTGTGGGGGATTACAGTCTACCCCTCTTAAAAGAAGTTTCATCCCGTAACTTGACACGAAAACCCTCACAGTTAAAAATTTTTGACTCAAAACTTCCTTTGGAAATACTTGTGTCACAACATGTGCACACTTTACCAACTTTAAAACCTCTTGTGTTACTCATGAACACATTTTTCTATGCGGAGAACCAATTTATTTTGCACCAACATGTGCAAATCGCCAAAATAAGCATAAAAATGCATAAAAATACCATAAAATAAGGCAAAAAGCGCGAAATTCTATCGCATTCTACCCCCTTAAAGAAAATGAGTTACGCCCTCGTAATTCACCTCAATGAATAACTCATGATATTTCTTCTTTATTTCATCTTCGCCTTCCCACGTTGCCTCTTCGGACTCATGGTTAGACCAAAACACTTTCACAATATTCACATCCTTATTGCGTATACTACACACCTTTTTATCCAAGATTTTCACAGGTCTTTCCTCATATGTGAGGCTAGTATCGATTTGAATTCTTTCCAGCTCCAAAACATGATTCTCATCAGGAATATATCTCTTAAGTTGAGAAATGTGAAACGTATCATGCATCTTCTCAAATTCCATTGGCAAAACCCAACTTAAAAGCAACTTTCCCAATTCTTTGCAAAATCTCATATGGACCAACATACTTAGCACTTAATTTGCCCTTCTTACCAAATCTCATCACTCTTTTGGTCGGTGACACTTTCAAAAACACCTTATCACCAACTTGCAAATTCATGTTCTCTTCGCTTCAAATCAGCATAACTTTTTTCGCCTATCTTGAGCGACTTGAATTCTAGCTTAATCAACTTCACATTCTTGACGAGTCTCCTCAATAAATTCAGTCCCCAACACTACATTTTCACTAAAATCATTCCAGCAAATGGGACTTCTGCACTTCCTTCCATACAATGCCTCAAATGGAGCCATCTTGATACTCGCATGGTAACTATTGTTATATGAGAACTCAATCAAATCCAAGTGATCTTCCCAACTCCCTTGGAAATCAATCGCGCAAGCTCTCAACATATCTTCCATAGTCTGATTGCTCCTTTCAGTTTGACCATCGTTCGCAGGATGAAACGCAGTACTCATCTTCAACGTTGTTCCAAGATTCAACTGGACCTTTTGCCAAAATTTTTAGAGGAATCTCGAATCACGATCTGAAATAATGTCCGTCGGGACTCCATGCAGTCTCACCACGTGCTTGATATACTTCTTGGCAAGTTGCTTCTTCTTTCATTGAACACAACAGACTTCGTCAGATGGTCCACGATAACCCAAATAGTATCATTGCCATTTCTCGTCTTTGGCAAAGCAGTCACAAAATCCATGGATATGGAATCCCACTTCCATCCAGGAACCTCTAAGTATTGAACCTTCCCCATTGGTCTCTTATGGTCGATCTTTACCTTTTGACAGGTCAGACACTTTGACACGAACTCAGCGACTTCACGCTTCATATTCGGCCACCAATAAATCTCCTTAAGATCTTTATACAACTTATCACCCTTAGGGTGCACAGAATATGGAGTATTATGCCCCTCTTCCATAAGCCTTCTCTTAAGCTCTTCACATTTCTGTGGTACACACCACCTTCCCTTAAACCTCAATCTTCCATCCTCATGAATCTTATAGTCAACTTCTTTGCCTTGCTTCATCTTCTCCTTAATCTTATCTAGGTGCTCGTCTCCAACTTGACCTCTTTGATCTCATCGAAAACCGACAACCCCAATGACAAAGCACTCAACCTTTCCTCGATCTCCCTAGGATTTAGAATTTCTAGGCTAAGCCTTTGCATATCTAGGTACAATTCCTCAGGAATTACCAACGCATTCACACTATGACTCGACTTCTTACTCAAAGTATCGGGCGACTACATTCGGCTTCCCCTCATGATACTGGATATCTAGTTTATAGTCCTTGATCAATTCTAACCATGTTCTCTGCCTCATATTGAGATCCTTCTGGGTGAAAATGTACTTCAAACTCTTATTATCAGTAAAAATCTTGCAAGTCGCTCCATACAGATAATGTCTCCAAATGTTCAAGGCAAACACAATAGCAGCAAACTCTAGGTCATGGGTAGGATAATTAGACTCATACGATTTCAACTGACGCGAAGCATACGCGATCACCTTCCCATTCTGCTGCAGGACACACCCCAAACCATTCTTCGAAGCATCACTATGCACTTCGAATCCTTCATTTCCGTCAGGTAGGGTTAAAACAGATGCGGAGGTCAAACGCTCCTTCAAAGTCTGAAAAACTTCCTCGCACTTATCACTCCACTCGAACTTTGACTCTTTCTTCATCAAATTGGTCATTAGCCTTGCTATCTTCAAGAAATCTCTCACAAATCTTCTATCATAGCCGACTAATCCCGTTAAAACTCCTAATATCTCGACACATTCTTCGATGTAGGCCACTCACTAACAACTTGAATCTTCGCGGGATCCACACAAACTCCTTCCTTAGATACATAATGACCCCAAAAAGTCTACGTTCTCCAATCGGAACTCACACTTCGAGAACTTGGCATACAATTGGTTCTTTCTAAGAGTCTCCAAGACTATCCTCAAATGCTCATCATGCTCTTCTTCGCTCTTTGAATAGATCAAAATATCATCAATGAATACTACAACAAACTGATCCAAAAACTCATGAAATATCCTATTCATCAAGTCCATGAATATTGCCGGAGCATTGGTCAACCCAAACGGCATCACAGTAAACTCATAATGTAACACCCCGACAATTCTCTATTTTCCAAAATACCTTTTTTCATATAAAACTTAGAAAATTATCAAAGCATTATCGCCTTTGTGATAACGTATCGGCTTATTCAGAATTTTACAGCGGAAATAATAAATAACTTTGAAAATATAAATAACTCGATCCAACTATAAGGTCACCTCCAAACCAAACCAAAAGTCAACTATTCAAACCAAAACTAAATCAAACTTATAAAGTATTAAAGAACTAAACACAAGGTCTCCACGAAAACCCGAACCCATGATGCATCATCTTCAGACCTGGAATGGTCGATGCTCTATTGATCCTGAGAGACTGCTCACCAAATGGGTCATCACAGGATCAATAAGGCACATACATGATCGACATACAGAAAAGCACGTAATCAGCAAAGCTGAATACTACATACTAAATAAAATATAAAACCTAACATGATTCTAATAAACATTAACTCAATGATAAATAAAATATAATAGAATAACAGATTTACTATACTGAACTAGACTCCAAGATCAATAGATTAATTATATTTAAATTGAATAGGCAATGGAAAGAGTTGTCCAAACCAAACCGGGTCTTCAATTTCGAAGACGAAGTACGGGCGCGACTCCGTACTCCCATGACCAATGATATCGAGGTACTAATTAAATAAAATAGAACACGGTGATCAATCCGAGCCCCAAGAAATGACATGGGCTACCACCATGTACTCCAACTCATACTAGTCCAACACTTCAGACGTGCACAAGTCTAAAGTTTATTGCTATTCACTTTCCACTTTAAGTTATTAATAAATCATTTATTTGTTGAGACTCACAAAGTAAGACAACCAACATAAATAAATAACATGGATACACAAAGCTTCCATTTTTATCTTAGGATTAAATAGTGTGATCATACAACTCAAATAATCCAAGAATAATTCCATTACTTAGTTTAACAACCAACCAATATTTATTTGTTGATCTAAGTCAACAATCAACCAACCTTTCCATAGGTGAATATCCAACTAACCAAATAAGGCCCACAGTCCTCATAAAGTAAATATAATAAAATAATCCAAAGGAAACAACATGATTCAATTCATGATCCAATAAACAATATAAATATTAATCCCTCATGTGAATTAATAGAATAAAGTTACCAATCCCACATGCTTGCATCAATCATCCATACAAACATATTATAACCAATATAGGCAACATGCTTCACACAACGACATAAAACATGCAATTCCACTTGAATATAAACCACATATGAACTATAAAAGTTCCCTATACATGATACTGCATCAATCATAGTCTTAGGACATAATACTAGTCTAATAACACATAGGTATGAACGTACCTTGTGTAGACAAATCGAGAGGCGACTTTCACAACCTTAGAAGTCGCCTAAAGAATATTCTCCGCCTACCAAATACCAACATAACCAAGAATCAATACTCTAATAAAGTTCCAGCAACTTTGAAATACTTTAAACCCTCATAAAAATTGTTTAAAACCTTTTTAAACATCAAAACTTCAACTATTAATGTCTCATAGTATAGTACTACCATACAAGTCATTAAAAACCCCCAAAAATCCATACTTTGATATTTCAAACTCCATCATAAGCATACTAATAAAAATTCCAGCAACTTATAACATGTTTAAAACCCTTTAAAAGTTTACATAAAAAAAACCCTTTAAAAGTCACTATAACATAATCATAAACATTAGAGTACTCAATTTTCATAACTATAATATAGTACTACAATTTCCAACCCTTAAAACATTAAAAATCCATGCTTTGATGCATAAAACCCTAACTTAAACATATTTAATAAATCTGAATTTTAATTACTTTGCTATACTAAACATATAATCTGAAATCTATATTTAAATCATCAAAGTTACAAACTTTAATCATGAAAATATTAAAACAATACTTAAAAAATAAACCTAACATTAAAATAATATAGAGGAGGAAGAGAAATAAACCAAAGAAGAGATGGAGGAGGACATGTCGCCGAGGAGGGAGAAAGACGACGGTTGGTTTGCGGCGGCGGCGCGGTCTTTGCGGTGGCCCGTCGGTGGCTGCTGCGGCCGGGAGAGAACCGAAGGGGAGAGTGAGAAAATCGAGGGAGAGAGGAGGAGAGAGAGAGAGTCGTGGGAGGGAGAGAGAGAATAGAAAATTAGGGTGAGTTTTTAGTGTGGTAAAATTGTTTAGTAAAGGGATATTTATAGGTTCCCCCATTAGGGGTCCAATAGTGGTTTGGGCTTTGATGGGTTAGTTTAATGAAGATGCTGATGAAAACATTATAAAAGTTTGGGCTCCTCTTCCCAATGTTTAAAGTCTTTTGTACTTCCACTCAACTAATTAAATATAAAATAACTTTCAAAGTATAAATCAATAAAATATTTGATTATTCAAAAACATTAAATAATTCCTTTGACTTTAAAATAGTCAACACCTTAAGAAACTAATTATTTAAATACTAAAATATATATAAATATACATTAAAATATATTTATAAAATTCATAAAATTGTGGGGGATTACAGTCTACCCCTCTTAAAAGAAGTTTCGTCCCGTAACTTGGCACGAAAACCCTCACAGTTAAAAAAATTTGACTCAAAATTTCCTTTGGAAATACTTGTGTCACAACATGTGCACACTTTACCAACTTTAAAACCTCTTGTGTTACTCATGAACACAATTTTCTATGCGGAGAACCAATTTATTTTACACCAACATGTGCAAATCGCTAAAATAAGCATAAAAATGCATAAAAATACCATAAAATAATGCAAAAAGTGCGAAATTCTATCGCATTCTAGCCCCCTTAAAGAAAACGAGTTACGCCCTCGTAACTCACCTCAATGAATAACTCAGGACATTTCTTCTTCATTTCATCTTCGGCTTCCCACGTTGCCTCTTCGGACTCATGGTTAGACCAAAGTACTTTCACTATATTCACATCCTTATTGCATGTACTACGCACCTTTCCATTCAAGACTTTCACAGGTTTTTCCTCATACGTGAGGCTACTATCGATTTGAATTCTTTCGGGGTCCATAACATGATTCTCATCAGGAATATATCTTTTAAGTTGAGAAATGTGAAACACATCATGCATCTTCTCAAACTCCATTGGTAAAGCCAACTTATACGCTACCTTCCCAACTCTTTGCAAAATCTCATATGGGCCAACATACTTGGCACTTAATTTGCCCTTCTTACCGGTCAGACACTTTGACACGAACTCAGCGACTTCACGCTTCATATTCGGCCACTAATAAATCTCCTTGAGATCCTTATACAACCTATCACCCTAGGGTGCACAGAATATGGAGTATTATGCCCTTCTTCCATAAGCTTCCTCTTAAGCTCTTCACACTTTTGTGGTATACACCACCTTCCTTTGAACCTCAAGCTTCCATCATCATGAATCTTAAAGACCACTTCTTTGCCTTGCTTCATCTTCTCTTTAATCTTATCTAGGTGCTCGTCTCCAACTTGACCCTCTTTGATCTCATAAAAAACTGACAACCCCAATGACAAAGCACTCAATCTTGCCTCGATCTCCCGAGGATTTAGAATTTCTAGGCTAAGCCTTTGCATATCTCGGAATAATTCCTCAGGAACTACCACGCATTCACACGATGACTCGACTTCTTACTCAAAGCATCGGCGACTACATTCACCTTCCCTTCATGATACTGGATATCTAGTTTATAGTCCTTGATCAATTCTAACCATGTTCTCTGCCTCATATTGAGATCCTTTTTGGGTGAAAATGTACTTCAAACTCTTATTATCAGTAAAGATCTTGCAAGTCGCTCCATACAGATAATGTCTCCAAATCTTCAAGGCAAACACAATAGCAACTAACTCTAGGTCATGGGTAGGATAATTAGACTCATACGGTTTCAACTGACGCGAAGCATATGCGATCACCTTCCCATTCTGCTGCAGGACACACCCCAAACCAATTTTCGAAGCATCACTATACACCTTGAATCCTTCATTTCCGTCAGGTAGGGTTAAAACAGGTGCAAAGGTCAAACGCTCCTTCAAAGTCTGAAAAGCTTCCCCACACTTATCACTCCACTCGAACTTTGACTCTTTCTTCATCAAATTGGTCATTGGCCTTGCTATCTTCGAGAAATCTCTCACAAATCTTCTATCATAGCCAGCTAATCCCAGAAAACTCCTAATATCTGACACATTCTTCGATGTCGGCCACTCACTAACAGCTTGAATCTTCGCAGGATCCACACAAACTCCTTCCTTAGATACATAATGACCCAAAAAGGCTACTTTCTCTAATCGAAACTCACACTTAGAGAACTTGGCATACAATTAGTTCTTCCTAAGCATCTCCAAGACTATCCTTAAATGCTCATCATGCTCTTCTTCATTCTTTGAATAGATCAAAATATCATCAATGAATACTACAACAAACTGTAGACACCTAATCGTGTCTCCCCATTTAAGGATCCGATGATGAAACATACCGTGGTCTTAATTGGTCCGATCCAAGGGCATAGCAGTCTGAAAAGCAATTCAAAACCATTTCGAAAAGTGTTAAAGTCCTATTTTAAAGCCCAATTAATTATTCATGATAATTAATTGTATTTGAGCCTAATTCAATGAAAAGCCCAATTAATTGATAATTAATTGATTTATTTTAATAAATAAATATTTTCAAAAGATATTTTTTATAAGTCAGAATCGGATTTATCCCGTAAAATCAGATTTTCGGAGTTAAAAGATAAAAGAAAATCTTTAAAACGCATTTATATCAAAAAAACTATCAAAAACAAGGCGGTGCGCTGAGCGCAGTTGACTGTGCTGAGCGCAGCTGACTGTGCTGAACGCACGTGTCCTGCCATGTGGACTTCCACGTAGGCTGCGCCAAGCGCACAGGTTGTGCTAAGAGCACCAGAACTGCCACATAGACTTTTGTTTCATGTAGAGTCCTGCGTCAAGCGCAATTCTCTGCTTGAGACGCGGAATTTCTTTCTTATCTTTTCTAAAAGCGTGTACCACGTGTACACTTTTAATTGGTCATGCCGCGTCATGCGCTTACCACGTCAGCTGCGCCAGACGCAGCCAGCGCGTGAGACGCAGTGTCGTTTTCCCTATAAATAGGCCTGATTTCCGAATAGATTTCAGGACGGATTTTTCACATTAACACTCGACGAACATATTACGAATACTTTACGAATCTCTACAAACTACAAAATCTCCCTACAAAATTCATACTTTCAAACACAAATACATTCAATCTACATACTTTCAGACATTCAGATTTTCAGGCTTCACGATTGCTCGTCCCGAAGGTTGTCAATCTAGCAGACCCAAGCCACGGTATAATCCTGAGGGTCCTTGAATCAATTATTTTTATATTGAAGTTACTAACAGTTTTATTTCATGATGTAGATCTTTAATATAAAATCGCTATACTGTATATTCTAAACCTTTCTCATTCTTTTTATTTATTTTTTCATATATTATCATACTTGCCTGATTATTCTATGCATATTATATGATTGTCCTGCATTATTACTTTTATCACCCACATGATATTTTTGCTAATCAAAGACCTAAATAAATATTCTAACATTAATCAGATTAATTTGGACAATCTGCTAGGTTCCTTGTAATATTGATTGCATAATAACTTGTCACTAAAAATTAGTCTTTTTATGTGTTTCCTGAACCAATTTAGACTAAATATTTTTAGGGTGTATTAAAACATTATTTGATTATTCTTTGGCATAAAATTTTCAACGAATCGATATTTAGTATAGGCCAACTTTGGGCGAATGTGGTTCATTATGACTATATTCGTACCCTCACCCCCGAACTCAATCTCTGGTTCACTTTGACCATCTATGGAGTCAAGACGGGGAAATATACATTGGATAATTTGTCCCTATGATTTTCCTATATCCAATTAGGTTTATGATTATTCCTAAAAAGAATTATTGGCGACTTCTTTCAATACAAAACAATTTTCAATAAAACCTTAACAGTGGGGTAGTCAAATCTAATACGCGCTCACACCGCGTAGGCGAAATAAAAACACGCCTACAATTTGGCGACTCCACTGGGGACGATTTTAAAAAAATAATTTTTTTTAAATGAGTGGGTGAAACTTGAAAATACGATTCATTCTTATTTTTATGCCATAGAATAATATACAGTTTTGCATATGCATGGCTACTATTCAGCCACCATAAGGACAATCTACCTTGCCTCATTAGCACATGTTCTATGTGTGAGGTCACCCCCGAGGGGTTTGCGCTTTGTCCTTCCAAAAAGCTTCCCGAGCGATAGTGTTGGATCTTAGTCATAAGCAAACCTACCCAACCATGGCATTGTTCTCTTGTTCCTGACTTGAGACTGGAGTGCGTCTTACATGTGGCCACCTCTTTAAGCAGGGGTACGAAGCGTGGGATCAATCTCTTAGTCATGGACCCTTTTCAGACTGAACCTAAACCTAACCAATAGTTTCAAACATAGAACTGGACTTTAGATTGGAACTTTTGCATCCATGTTATATGACATTTGCCTGTCATTGCAATTTTTGCCTGTTATTATCTTGTCAAATTGTCATTATTATGCGTTGTTCCTAAAATCGCGTCTAACAAACAAGCAAATTTTCGTCAATCGGCAGATCCATCGCCTAAATCCCCGAAAAACGTGTCGGGGAGTAGTGCGCCAAGCGCATTAAATTACGCCTGGCGCACCACCCCGCGCCAGACGCACGATTGTGCGCCGCGCGCAGCAATGCTGCGCGGCACGCAGTCTGTGCATCGTACGCTTTTCGTCAATTTAGTCGTCGTAATTGTCGATCCTACGTTCAGTCCTATGTGCGTCTGTCTGTCTGCATTCGCATAATTTGGTCATTTAGGCTTATCACCTAATTCAAAAAAACCAGTCTTTTCATGCATGGTCAAGTCTGTCCTAAAAAATAATGCATCCAAAGGGTCATTGTAGAGCTAGAGTTGTCATGCATGTCTACCTCTTCCCATTTTCTCCCTGTTGTTCAACTAATCTTCCCTATCGATTCTACCTTACCATATTCATCAATTTCAAAAAAAAATTACATCTTTTCAAAATCAATCCTACACCCATGTCTATTCTACCTTTTTCAAAAAGAATTTAATAATCATCATCATACCACGATATTTCAATAAAAAAAAATTCAAAATTAATCCATCATCTTTTCCGGACAAAAGATAAAACAAGGGGTTCCTTTCAAAAACGGATTTCGAAAAATTCTAAGCTCAATCCAAACACCTTCATCGAATCCAATCCAATCGACCCAATTCACTTGCATTCATTCTAGGCCCATATGCATTAGAGTCCATTTTGCATTCATATAAGGTCCATCTAATTCGAGTCCATGCATTCACATTAGACCCGCTAGCATTGAGTCGATCTTAGGCCCATATAAGTCTAGTTCATTTCAAAATCTAGGCCCATCTGCATCTTTATGTGAAGTCTAGTCCAAGTCTATCCTTAATCAATTCCAATCTAAGTCTAAGTCTAGTCCAATCCAAATCTTAGGTCCATTTAGGCCCAATTCATAACCTAGGTCTAGTTTGCATCTCCATGTAGGCCCTAGTCAAGTCCAATAGCCCAAATTCCTCTAGTTGTCTAGCCTGCTTGCTCACCCGTAAGTTCAAATTCTAGTTGCCTAGCCTGCTTGCCTTAAGTTAAGAGTTTAGTCTCTGTTTTTGTCCAGCCTTCCTTTGTGTCTAGCCCACTTGCTCTCCCGTAAGTTCAAGGTCTAGCATTCCTTAAGTCCATAGGCAATTTTTGAGTCTAGCCTGCTTAGTTTAATGTAAATTTCGAAGTCTAGTTGTCTAGCCCGCTTGCTCACCCGTAAGTTCAAAGTCTAGTTGCCTAGCCTGCTTGCCTTAAGTTAAGAGTTTAGTCTCTGTTTTTGTCCAGCCTTCCTTTGTGTCTAACCTGCTTGCCCACCCGTAAGTGCAAAGTCTAGCATCCCATAAATCCATAGGCAATTTTTGAGTCTAGCCCGCTTAGTCTAACGTAAGTTCCGAAGTCTAGTTGTCTAGCGCTCACCCGTAAGTTCAAAGTCTAGGTGCCTAGCCTGCTTGCCTTAAGTTAAGAGTCTAGTCTCCCTTATTGTCCAGTCTTCCTTAAAGTCTAGCTTGCTTGCTCATCTGTAAGTTCAAAGTCTAGTCTCTCCTAAACCCAATCGTGGAGTCCAGTCTGCTTGCACAGTCCAGTCCAGTCCATGTCTGCATTTGCATATAGTTAGGCCCATGTCTCCATCATGGTCAAGTCTATACTTTCAAAACCCATAACCATTTCCATTTCCATTTCCATTTCAAAGTCTCTTTCCACTTTCATTTCCCATTTCCATTTCCATTTCCACTTCCATTTCCCATTTCTCATCTCCATTTCTCATCTCCGTTTCTCATTTCGAAAGCGTCATCTCTTAAAATTTACGAGGTCCATTCGATTTCTGTTCAGGTTAGGTCGAGAGATTATCACTTGGGAACGTCCAACAGAGAGGCAACAAGGTCAACCTACTCCTAGACTCGTCAAGCGCATCCTCACCTTTTCAGACGAATCCTCCAACTCTTCTGAATCATCATCCGAAATGGGGGATACTAATGAACAACTTAGTGCCATTATGGCTCAACTCACACTGATGAACTCTTGTCTTGAGGAACAAGACAAAAAGATCAAGGCACTAAGGGAGAAGGTCACTGAGGAAGACGAGCAAGGCGGCACTCCACCACCAATCAAAACCAACACAGAACTAAGGTTTGAAAAACTCGAGCAATTGATCCAGTCAATTCCTGCGCTCGAGGGTCAGGCTCATGGCCATGACATCATTGATCCTGAACTGAGGGACAAACTCCCTAAAAAGGTAACCTTGGGTGACCTCCCAAAATTCAAGGGGGTCGAAGACCCAGATGACCACTTGAGAGCATTTTCCATCTCTATGGCTCTCAAGGGCATGAGCAAGGACCTGTTTGCTTATGTCTTTCCTTTAACCTTGGATGCACATCCATCCAAGTGGTTCAGATCACTGAATAAGGCCAAGCTAAATGACTGGGACTATATCAGAGAAGAGTTCCACAAATAATACATCTACAACACTCAGCTTCCCATTGGCCTTCGTGAGTTGGAGTTAACCAAACAAAACTCCAACGAAGACTTCGTCACCTTCCTTAACAGATGGAGGGATAAAGCAGCACAAATGATTAACAGGCCATCCCAGGAGGATCAAGTCCGACTGGTGATCCGCAACTTGCAGCCGAAGTATGGGGATCATATCAAGTTCCAACCTATAGAGTCTTTCACGAAGCTCTATAAGGTAGGCCTACTGATTGAAGAAGAAATACAGGCCAACAAGAACAAGGGTTCCAACAATAACAATAACTCTTTCAAGAAGAGTAACAATGGCCCTTCTAGCTCCAAAAGCAATGAGGTCAATGCCATAGGCCGCCGAAAAGAGAGGCTATCAAAAGCCTCAAAGAACATTCGCACCTTTAGGCATGTCCTTAGAAGAAGCCTTCACTAGACTTCATGCAAAGGGGGCACTTCACCTTTTGGCCCTACTCCGGATTCCTGCTCCCGAGAATAGATCCAAGAGGTGGGATCCTAATGCTTACTGCAAGTACCACCAAGGGAATGGACACCCAACATCCGCGTGTTGGACCTTAAAGAATCACTGCAGGATATGGTTGAAGACGGTAGATTACCAATTCCACTGCAAAGAAAAAGTCGGCAATGGCAGAACAACCCCTTGGGTATCACCTAAACAACGCCGGGGCTTAGTCCTTTAACGCTAGTTTTCTAGGTTGAGTCGGAGAGTCCCTCCCCTAGCTCCTTCATTTCCCTTCTGGTCGAGTCCATGTCATTTAGGATTTTATTTCTAGTAAGCCTTGTTCTATTTATTTCTGATTAATAAAATATTTGCATTTTTATTTTCATTGGCCTTTCATCATTTCTATCTATGCTTCTAATTCAATGATGAAACTCAAATCACCTAAATGAACTTGACTAATAATAATAAAAGGAGATCTGAAATAAAAAAAAAAGAGAAAAATAAAAAAAGATGACATACTTTGGATCAGGAGTTATTCCCCCTTCCCTTCTATTACTTTCCATAAGCCATCCATGCAATCCAATCAAAAATCCTTTAAACCATCATCTCCATTAACCAAATAACCTTTCAAAATCAAAGCTCCACAAATAACCTTCAAACCTTTCAATACCTTAAACCAAACTTGTGCGCATGCCTTACTATATCAAAATATATCAATGTCAGGCAAAAACAAAAACAAAGAGTAAAAAATTCAAAAAAAAAATTCAAAAAAAACAAAAGCAAGAGAAAACGCACATGACAAAAAAAGAAAAAATTCAAAAAGAAAGAGCCAAAGGCAAATAAAAGTCAAGCTAGGGGGCTTGCACACAAGTTCTACCCCTTATTTAAATCCCTTCGACCCATTAAACCTTAACCCATACAATCCAAATCCATGATCCTCCATTAGCCCAACCAATTCAACCTTCATCTAAACCTCAAGCCTTAAACCTTTCAACCTTTCAACCTTTCATCAACCCTAATTCCTTTTTCAAGGTATGTCCAAGCCCGATAGGTTGAAAACCCGAAAGGGCGGCCTAGGCAAAAGTTAGGGCACACAAAAAATAATAATAATAAAAAACATCAGATCCAGAACTACGAATGGTCTAATTCCGCAAGGATACGTAGGAATCCTCATCTCGAGGTCCGACCGCTTCAATAAAATAAAAATTAGTCATGGTCTAATGATTTGACTTTCTAGAATTTAGGAGCATATAATCTCTTTCTAGATCCCGACATAGACTCGAGTCTGCACCTAGCCTCGTTAAAGCCTTTTCCCACCTACATTCATTTGAGTCACAAATTTAAACCTTTTTATTTTCAATCCAAGCTCTCCTTGTCCCTGAAGGACTCTCTAACAATTCCATGGTTTCTGGCGATATTTGACTTTGCCTAATCAACACCCCAATAAACAATCCCCAGTGAAGACTTTCAATGTTCAAGACATAGCAATTACATTTCAATATCAGATCAACTACATTTCAACACATCAGATCAAATACAATTTCAATCAAGGCTCATAATGCCTAATTCAAGGCAAGCTCACCCAAAGTGGGGGCTTCCTATGTGTGGTGGTTCCTCCAATTCAAATCAAACTCCCGAAAAGTTGTAATCCGCGGACCTCGTTTACAGACCCCAATCATTTACTAAAAAAACGATTTTCGAAAATCATTCAATGCATTTCTAATCAGTCTATCATTCTATACATCTTCTAGCCTTGTAAAATCCTGATCTTGCATTGCAGCTTTGCAAAACCCTTACCTTGCATTGCATTTCATACATTCTAGTCTTGCATAACCCTGACCGTGCATGATGTGTCACCCTTTAGCTTTGCATAACCTTAATCCTTGCATTGCGTCTCATGCATCCTTAGAGAGTCTAAGTTTGCATTATTGCATCACTATGTGCTTATGTGAGTTGTTTGCACCTATCTGCTAACATCTTTCCCTGCAGGTAATCAGATGGCTTGTAGTTATTGTCCTGCATACTAACTTTGTTTTGCAGAGACCGACGGTTATAGATCAGTTCTAAACTGCAGAGCGTTTAGAATCGTTCTCCGTCCCAACACCGTATACTTTGACTTTTGGTTTCCTGAACCTCAGTCAAAGTGGGGGCTTCTGTAGACACATAATCGTGTCTCCCCATTTAAGGATCCGATGATGAAATATACCGTGGTCTTAATTGGTCCGATCCAAGGGCATAGCAGTCTGAAAAGCCATTCAAAACCATTTCGAAAAGTGTTAAAGTCCTATTTTAAAGCCCGATTAATTATTCATGATAATTAATTGTATTTCAGCCCAATTCTTTGAAAAGCCCAATTAATTGATAATTAATTGATTTATTTTAATAAATAAATATTTTCAAAAGATATTTTTTATAAGTCAAAATCGGATTTTATCCCGTAAAATCAGATTTTCGGAGTTAAAAGATAAAAGAAAATCTTTAAAACGCGTTTATATCAAAAAACTATCAAAAACAAGGCGGTGCGCTGAGCGCAGTTGACTGTGCTGAGCGCAGCTGACTGTGCTTGAGCACAGCTGACTGTGCTGAGCGCACGTGTCCTGCCATGTGGACTTCCACGTAGGCTGCGCCAAGCGCACAGGTTGTGCTAAGAGCACCAGAACTGCCACATAGACTTTTGTTTCATGTAGAGTCCTACGTCAAGCGCAATTCTCTGCTTGAGACGCGGAATTTCTTTCTTATCTTTTCTAAAAGCGCGTACCACGTGTACACTTTTAATTGGTCATGCCGCGTCATGCGCTTGCCACGTCAGCTGCGCCAGACGCAGCCAGCGCGTGAGGCGCAGTGTCGTTTTCCCTATAAATAGGCCTGATTTCCGAATAGATTTCAGGACGGATTTTTCACATTAACACTCGACGAACATATTACGAATACTTTACGAATCTCTACAAACTACAAAATCTCCCTACAAAATTCATACTTTCAAACACAAATACATTCAATCTACATACTTTCAGACATTCAGATTTTCAGGCTTCACGATTGCTCGTCCCGAAGGTTGTCAATCTCGCAGACCCAAGCCACGGTATAATCCTGAGGGTCCTTGAATCAATTATTTTTATATTGAAGTTACTAACAGTTTTATTTCATGATGTAGATCTTTAATATAAAATCGCTATACTGTATATTCTAAACCTTTCTCATTCTTTTTATTTATTTTTTCATATATTATCATACTTGCCTGATTATTCTATGCATATTATATGATTGTCCTGCATTATTGCTTTTATCACCCACATGATATTTTTGCTAATCAAAGACCTAAATAAATATTCTAACATTAATCAGATTAATTTGGACAATCTGCTAGGTTCCTTGTAATATTGATTGCATAATAACTTGTCACTAAAAATTAGTCTTTTTATGTGTTTCCTGAACCAATTTAGACTAAATATTTTTAGGGTGTATTAAAACATTATTTGATTATTCTTTGGCATAAAATCTTCAATGAATCGATATTTAGTAGAGGCCAACTTTGGGCGAATGTGGTTCATTATGACTATATTCGTACCCTCACCCCCGAACTCAATCTCTGGTTCACTTTGACCATCTATGGAGTCAAGACGGGGAAATCTACATTGGATAATTTGTCCCTATGATTTTCCTATATCCAATCAGGTTTATGATTATTCCTAAAAAGAATTGTTGGCGACTTCTTTCAATACAAAACAATTTTCAATAAAACCTTAACAGTGGGGTAGTCAAATCTAATACGCGCTCACACCGCGTAGGCGAAATAAAAACACGCCTACACAAACTGATCCAAAAACTCATGAAATATCATATTCATCAAGTCCATGAATATTGATGGAGCATTGGTCAACCCAAACAGCATCACTGTAAACTCATAATGACCATAACGCGTCCTAAACGCAGTCTTAGGTATATCCTTATCAACTACCTTCAATTGGTGATACCTTAAACGCAAATCAATCTTCGAATACACACTTGCTCCATTCAATTGATCGAATATGTCATATATCCTAGGCAAAGGATACTTGTTCTTAATGGTCACATTGTTCGACTCCCTATAGTCAATGCAAAATCTCATACTTCCATCTTTCTTTTTCACAAACAACACAGGAGCTCCCCAAGGTGACGCACTAGGCCTAATATAACCTTTCTCCAACAGTTCTTGCAATTGCGTCTTCAACTCACTCATCTCAGGAGGTGCCATTCTATACGGTGCCTTAGAAATAGGTGCAGTACCAGGAACTAAGTCTATGGTGAACTCAACGGCTCTCTTAGGCGGCATACTAGAAATCTCGCTTGGAAACACATCCACAAACTCGTTCACAATCGGTACATCATCAATCTTCAATTCAACCTCTTTGCTCACATCTCGCATACTACAGAAGAATAACTCGCACCCCTTCTTTACCAACTTCTTCACTTGCATTGCGGAAATGACCCCAAAATTCTTATGCTTCCCAAATCGTCGGTATGAAGTTAACTTCCCCAATAAAGGGCTTCTTCGCACTACCTTCTAAGCTTCACAATCTATCTTTGCCTTATAGAAACCTAACCAATTCATCCCCAGAATAACGTCTAGGTCTCCCAGATTGAACTCTATCAGATTAGAAGGAAAAACACAGTCTCCTATCTTCAAAGGTAAGTCTCTATACAACTTGGTACATCATATGACTTCTCCAGTAGGTATACTTATAGGCAAGTCAATTGCTTCAAAGTCTACCAACCCCAAACTTTTAATAACGGACTACGAAATAAACGAATAACGCTTTAACGAGAACAGAGTTAATAGAAAAAGTACCAGAAACTACGTCGGCATATTTCTCAGCTTCATTGCGGCTCATCACGAACAGTTTACCCGGAGCTTTACTCGGGTTGGTGTAGTTGCTCTCACTAGCAGGCTTACTGAAGCTTTCTTGATTGTTCTGCGACCCTATAGGCTTCGACCCTTGGTTGCCCGATTGGTTGGACCCAGACCTTCCCTGATTACCACTCCCATTACCATTCTGCTCTTTCTTTTGCTTGGTGAAGCACTCAAACTCTCTATGCCCCTTCTTTTGGCGGTGAATGACAGTCACTAGATCCCCTTTACAGTCTCTACCAGGGTGGTTCTTGTTACACCTCTTACAGTTGTAACTCCTCTCAGACTGGCCCTTACCATTAAAGCCTTGGCCATTTCTTCCTTGGAAACTCCCATTCCCAATCCTGTTCTTCTTAAAGTTCCCCTGATTTCCACCAGAGTTGAAATCTTTTCTTTTCTCGCCTACTACAACATTCTTCTTATCACGCCTCGACTGAAGAATATGAGCAGCTCTCCTATGAACAACATCTAGGGACGCAAAGGTCTCACCTCCTAATCCCAATTGAACTTCCTCAGTCAAACCTTGCTCAAATCTCTAAGCCTTCGGCTCTTCGGTAGCTACAACCTCAGGTGCAAACCTAGACAATGCTATGAACTTGCTATAATACTCAGAAATGGTCATCCTCCCCATCCTAAGGTTTATGAACTCCCGAGCCTTTTGCTTTCTCATAAATGCAGGGTAAAATTTTCCTCTTAAAGCAGCAATAAAGGAATCCCAATTAAACCCTTCCATATCACTAAGCCTATCTCCATTTTCCTTCCTCCATAAACCAGCCTCATCTTTCAGATACAATACTTTCATAGCCTCAGGACAAATCACAGCCCCAAAAATCTTATCGAACTCCCTAATCTAGTTCTCTAAGAATGTAGCGTCGCCTTACCCATTAAAGTACGGTGGCTTAATCTTAGCTAGTCTTTCAAACATATCCCCTGCAGGATCAGAATGCTCAGCCCTTTCTTGAGTCAATTTCTCTACCAATAGGCGAATAGCAGAGGCTAAGGCGTTATCGTTGTTTGCCATTCTACTTCGTGACCTGAAATTTAACGTAAATCTACTTTAGGTTTCGATTCACAACTTACTTGCTATTCTCTACGAAGGCATCAATTGATTTGACCATACAAGGTCGCATCAAAATACAATTCTCATGGAATTACAATAACACTAAGTTCACACACTATGAACCATAACAATCATATATTCACGCATGAATTATTATTCACATTCATAATCACATAAGGATCAAATGAAACCAATCATAATAATTAAATAAAATATTTCCCTTTTCGCGTACTAAAATATATTCTCACTCAACTCAAATAACTGAATCATAACTTTTATTCCTCAAACGATAATAAGAATATTTTTTTCAATCCAACATAACCAACTTATTCCTCAACAATATAAAGATGCAAAATAAGGAAATTTAAACCATTGTAGCTTAGCTACTTATTCAACTACTAATCTTAGAACATAAATAAATACTCTATGGAGTTACATTATCCTTCCTATCCTTACTTTTCTTGTACTTCTCTAGAGTGAACATCTCATCTTCAAAATCTTCAATATCCTCACTGTAATAATAATAACATGAATTTCTAGCTCTAGTAGATCTTCGAACCCTTTTTGGTTGAGGTACATCCTCGTCCGACTCTGAATCATTATCAACCAGATCAGTCTTCATAATAGCATTGTACTCTTTTTATTGATTAGGCGTGCATATGTATTTATAGGATGATCAAACAATCCTTCCCCTCCAAGCTAAATCATGGCCGAAATTCTCAAGCAAAACAAAAGGAAAGTTTCCTCCTAGAATCTAGCACAACTTAAGGAAAGTTTCCCCTTAAAACGAGCCTAGAATCTAGCACAACTTAAGGAAACATTTGATTTAGGAAAGTTTTGTAAAACTTTCCATAAATCTTACAAAAACCACACGCCTAAGACTTTCCTTATTACAACTCAATTTTCGGACCCCTATGCAACTAACATAACTAAAAACAACTCAACTACTATAACTAACATAACAATAAAAGACATATTTTTGGTTACATGTAAAACCTTCACTTTAAGAGTAAAGTAAAACCATGCAACAACCTAATAAAGATAGTTGATGAAGCTATCCATGCACACATCATGCATCATTAGGTCATTCATCAATGTTACTCCCATTCCACCACTCTTGTCAGAAATAATGAGTCGAAGCATTAATCTATTAACGGAAAAAGACAATCAATAACATTTGTGAATATTCATAATATATTTAGATTAATGTTTTAAAGTTTATACCTTGGAATAGTTGCAACATTTGTTAGATTGCACCGTACGCATCTATGGACCGTTTGAGTGATGATAATTTTTCTTAGACAACGGTTACATGCTTCGTAAATAATCTCATCAGGTTGTGACTTGATACGCCTCACATGAGCAACTAATCGACAATAATGAACCTATCATACAAAACAACAAATATATGTTATTTGTTTTTTCTTGATAATTCCACTAATAAACAAATTGAAAAGGTTTGTAGCTATTTACACTCTTTATAGTAGGTATTTAGATATCTAAGTACGGATGGCATTATAAAGCGCAATTGATGAATGCATTGCAAATGGACATGAGCGGAAAGCCGCAACCCGTTTTTGTGCCGGTTTCCGTGTTATACCTAAATCGGCAATATGTGAGAATCAATTTGCTATACATAGTAATGGTGCGTAGAATTTTTATGCGAGATAATAAAGTGGTACATTTGTTCTCTCGTATTTAAGTATATTCTGCTGTAATAGCCTTGTTGTAATATATACCCCTATTCACATAAATAATTCCAAAAATTAATCTTGTTCATCTATATACATACACAAAATTTAAAAGCAATATCTTTGTTATATGAAAAGGGATGTTATTCGTACCGTGGTAATTTTTCACATGAAGCCCACATGCAACAACAATTGAATGTTGTTCACCATAATCAAATGGTCCATCTCCGAAGACATGAACATAATCATTCCAAACCGTCAATTTGATAATGATCCACTGCAAAGAATAAAGTTCTCGTAATCGTTAAAAAAGCAATGCACCATAATATTCAATTGTGATATTAAATAAAGAACATGCACATACGTATTATCCATTATTGCAACATCTCTTTTAAAAGAGTTGTTTCCAACCGGCTGAATCGGTGATACATCAAGGAGTACTCCAATGACATCTGAGACACGTTCACCATGCATTAAATATGTGGTTTTGTAGTGAAATAAATAGACTTTACCGAATAATTTATCACTGCTATCGACATGACACCATATGTGAGATAAGGGCACTCTCTTGTAATAAAAAGCATGCATTGCAAGGTCATCTTGATCTTCAAGAATGACATAAGATTTATCCGTCAACAACATTTGTTTGTAATCGTGAACAATGTCATTTGTGTAATAAGCAGGCACTATCTGTACAGATTGGAGCACATAGATGTAGCCTGCTTGAAATCTCCCAAGCCTGCTTGAAATCTCCCAAGAAATCTCTTAATATGAGGGGAGAATACAGTGCATTGTATGCCATCACCCTATAAAGGCAATAATGATAATAAAATATTATGGGTGTAATAATGAAGAAGCAAATTTGACATTATAATAAGAGTAATTTAAAATATTTACCTCACTTTCCACAAAAAGCATTTTTCAAATTTGTTTGCAAGCTCCACGATGTGTGAAGGTGAAAATGTCAAAATTATGAACCAATCGTGCTCGCACATCATATCTCCGTACTCCGCAAGGAAACAAATGGGCAAATGGTGTACAATGATATTCCATCCTAACAATTATAACAATTGCATGCAAATATATACAAAACATCACTTTCAATTGATACTATTAAATCTAAAAATTTGCACACTTTATAACCATGTATAAAATACATACTATCACAAAGTATAATTCATAACGTTTATTAAATTTCATGGAAATATGGTACTAAGAAATATTTAAATGTAAGATACACTATGTAGAAAGTAACAAAACTTCCTTATAAACAATAATTTTTTTGAACACTCCTTCCTTTCCTCTAATATTTCCATTGTCGACTGCAATCTTTGTCGTGTTCTCAGAGATTCCACGCGAAAGTGCAACATACAACTGACCATGGCTAAATACATGATCAGGAAGATATATCCCAACATGTGGGATGGTTTTCCCTTGAGACTTATTTATAGTTAAACCAAAACTCAACTTTACAGGGAATTGCTTTCTGACCATCTCAAAAGGTAACATAATATCTTCAGCTGTTTTCAACGGAATTCTTGGCAAAAAGACCCTGTTTCCCTTTGCATGTCCAGTTAAAATCTCAGCATCGATGAAATGATCCTTTAGTGAATGACAAAGTAGTCACGTTCCATTACAAAGACCATTTCTAGGATCGATATTCCTGAGTAGCATTAGAGGAACACCAAGTTTCAGTTTGAGCACATGTGGAGGCAATCCTGATGCGACGATTGAATTTAGGAACTCTTGCTAATACAGGTTTCTTGTATCATCAGGCACTGAATCAAATGAGTATTATGTTCGTCCTTCTTCGAGAAATTGTTCGATAACCTTGCCATTGATTCTATCAGCATCTTCGTTCAATGGAGTGATGATTGCCCTTAGTTTCTACCATAAAATTTTCGTCACCGATGTGTTCATTTAGATTGGGGAATATATGATCAATCAACCCATCAATCGAGGTATCAGCAACAGTAGGTATGACCATTTGACTCAACAATTTTATCATGTCATCTGAGATGGTAGGTTCATCACCATTTCCAATAGAGAGTAAGAAATTCGTGAATCCATTGTCATGTCTAGATCTCATGTTTTCTCTCAATTACAGAACGGAAATATGATTCCATAGTGGAGACCTTATTAAGGATGCATCAATCATTTGAGCTTTTGTTCCATTTCTCACAACAGGTAAAACTTGCCTGAAATCCCCACCAAACACAATTATTTTCCCCCAAAATGGCAAGTCATTTCCCATTAAATCCTTAAGTGAACGATCAACTGCTTCAAACTGATACTTATGTGTCATTGGTGCCTCATCCCATATCATAACTGAAGAATGTTTTAGAAGAATGCCGGTTTTGGAACCATTTGTAAAGGTGCATGATGATGAGCTATCTCGGTTTTAATGGTAGTGAAAAGTTGAGTTTGAAGTTCTCCCTTGGTGCAACAATGTGGCAATTCCAGGAAGTTCTTGTTGGGATAGCTATCTCACCTCTACCTTTTACGATAGCAAGGGACCATCAATGAAGAAAGCACCACCATTTTTCAAAGTGATAGCATTCATCACTGTGTCATATGCACGTCGTTGATCGGCATTCAACTTGCCTATGCACTCAGTATGCTCAGTAGGAAGTGGCACTGAGAAATAGTCCTCCATTATTTCGGATAGCTTATCAATGTTTTCAAGGGATTCTGGTAAATTTGGCAATTCATTGTAGTATGAAATTGTTTTCCTGAGCGGTCGTAATAAGCGATCCAAGTCTTTAAGAAGCTTGTAAGTTAGAATTTCATTGTTGTTTGACGTGCTTGAAGACGGATAATCCTTAACCAAGTGTGGGAAGAACTCATCCCACAATGCACGTAACCCAGATGGTTGACAATATATTAAGATAGTTGCAAACAATCGTCTCAGTGCCGACGACATTCTTACCTGACATGCTTCTATAAGACATTGACGTATGCTTTCATCATTCTCAATAAGACCTAAGGACTCAGCTGCAGCTCTAAAGGTAGGGTGGGGTATCCTATTGACAGTCCTTAAATGCTCATATGATTGGGGCCCTTTGACATGGTTTAGTAACATTCTTAGGTAAAACCTTTCCGCATCCAGAGGCGAAGCTATATACAATCGACCAATTACTCTCTGCATGGTTTTCCTTCGGCGCCACTCACGTGTGGAATTAATCCATCTATATTTTTTTGGGAATTCTCGATATAGGTAATCCCTAGCTTCAGGATCTACTGAATTCATCTTGAAAAACTCAGTCAACATTGTTTTGGAGCTCCTTGGGTCAGCCAAAACGCTTTCGATAGGCTGGTTTCCTTCGAATCTAACTTGGTGCATGTTCGGCAAATGAACTTGCAGGCGGTCTACAAACGGGTTCATCCGAGTCATTAGAAATTTGTAAAATTTCCACATAGTTTCAGGTGCACAAATCCATCTTGCATCAATGAACTGTGCAATCTCATCCCCTTTATGAACTTCCATGGAAACTCTATCTGAACCCTTATGGATGTATTTGTATAAATATTTGACACACTTAATGCTGTTGCATATCTCTACATTAATGTGACGATCATACTTATTCAACAACCATGGGTTATATGGAACTACCCACTGATTATCTACAGTTGCTTGTAAATTCTCACGTAATGATACAGGTGGAGCATCTTGACGCGGGCGGTAGATGGGATATGAGTCATTTCCTTGCTTTGTACAATTAGAGAATGACTTAGGAAACCCCTTCTTACAACTCCCTTGTTTCATGCATGGTGAACGTGAATTCTGGACACCACATGGGTTGTGAATCATGTGTTTAAGAATCCTTTTGCGGAGCTCTGGCTCTTGTTGTTGGTCAGGAATTTCTGCTCTCACTATTTTATCATAATCATCAGGAGTGGTAAGCTTGTCACTTTGGTCAAGAATTAGTAACATATGAACATGTGGAAGACCTCATTTTTGGAATTCAATCACATATACATAAGCAATTACCTTCCCGAGAACGTTTCTTTCCAACACATCCTTTTTTAACTCCTCAAGTCTAGCATGAAATACCCTTGTTAGCAAGTCTGGACGATCATGAGGTTGTTGGCCGGGTAGTAATTCTGCTACTATTTTTTGCCACGATGGATTGCACGTCATAGTAAGGAATATGTCTGGCTTGCCAAATTTTTGCACCAAGGCCATTGCATCTTGGTATCGCTGATGCATATCTCGCGGACTTCAAACAATTGACGATGGAAGTATAGTTCTTCTTCCAACATTCTCTACATGTAGGTAATAAAGTGCACAAAATAAGCTTTAAATAATATAGATGTGTATATCGAAGTAGACCATTACTGGTATTATGTGAAACTATATTTTCATGCACGCGATGCGTGCGACGACATTTTTGGGCATAACTGTTATTCAGTAGTAAAACAAACCAAAAACAAAAGTGCGTATCTAAGTTCACCTCCATTTTGTGAATAAGATTTTTTGAAATACTTACAAATTGCATTTTAAAAAATTATAATAAATAAGTATAAGTAATGAAATTGCATCTCTAACTACTTTTTTTTATTGACTTTAACTAATTTTCCCGAAAATCCACGCACATTCATCGGCCCGGCCAACTTCAAATATGTAATCAACATTTTGGAGCTGAAATTGCAACCTTTTTCCTTGATAATTTGTGCATTTGCAAAAATGCTATCAAGTTCTTAAAAATTATTTAGATAGAATAATCATTCAACCAAAAAAAATCTCTATTATAAAGGTTGGTACTGTTGCTTTTAGATAGTTTACGCTTATAAACAATTTTATAAGCGTGCATAAAGAGAGAGATATATAAAACAATTTTAAGTCAACCAACTATTATGTAGCATAATAATTTTAAGTCAATTAGCACTATCAATTAGCATTACAATTTTAAGTGAATAAGCGTAAAGTAGCAATTATAAGTCAAAGCTCTAAGCATCCCCATGTGTCCCATGACAAAAAGAGACAAATATATTGCACTCATCTTTCTCTCTCTTCAATTCTTAGCTACTTACTACCCCCAATTCATGCGAATTGCAAACCTTTTTTTCCCCCAAATCAAACCTTTTTTCTTCTACTACAACTCTCCTCTCCAACACATACACCAACCCCCGATCCTTTGACATGCGAATTGCAAAATGCCTCCAAAACCACCAGAGCCAAGGAGAGTTGGTCCCCAAAACAATCCATTACTCCCCTAATTCAATTGAACATCATCTTCATCAATTTCCCCCAAATCAAACCACTACTCCCCCAATTCCCAAACCCATATTTTTGAATTTCACGCAATATTTTTCTCTATCTATTCAATTGAACATCATCTTCATCAATTTCCCCCAAATCAAACCACACACTCGATTTTTTCTCTCTCTATTCAATTGAGATCGCCGATTATTAGCTGAGGATTATCTCAAGTAAGTCGCGGAGTTGGCTTTGGCGGTCATGGCAATTGGCTTTCGCTCAGTCTGTCATGGATCGCCGAGCTTGCTTGTGGTCATGGCGCAAGCTCTACAGTTTATATTGAAATTCGATTTCCCCCAAATTAAGGTATATGTTGAAATTCGATTATGGGCACAATTTTTTGATTTTAATATATGGGTGTACGTATTTTTTCTCAAATTCTTAATTATGAAAATCAATCATTTTCATCAGTTTTAAATTTCACTATTTGTTTTGGCAAATTAATGTAATTGCTTTTTCAATTTGATTTTTGTGTCATTGTTATTGTATTCGAAAATGATTTTTATTCTATAATGCCTTTTTTTGTTACAAATATGTACTGATTTTTGAATCATTATTTCGAAATGTATACCATACAATACAGACTTAAATGATTCATGTATCATTTTTACATGTATCATTTTTATTTATGTATTTCTAAAACATGTAATTATCGATACTACAATAGAACATGCATTCGAACATAAGAGTTGCTATTTTTTTTTCAACTAATTTGAAATAACTTGCAAGATTAAAAGAATTATGTACCTTTTTGGAAGTTCGTAAATCGCCAATGGACGAATATGTGATATTTCCGTCGAAATCGTATGTTTTTCTCAGTTTCCAATTTGTATTGACGTTGTAGTGTATTGGTAATTTTTGTTAGTATGTAATTGTGAATGGTTCTTGAGAACGAGTGATTTGTAAGTGAATTTTTGTGAATGTTTTTGTGAGTATGTATTGACGTTGTCTTGTATTGGTTGTAGTTTGTAAGTGAATTTTTTAGTTTTTGTAAAGTTTCCTCATTTGGGTGATTTGTATAACGTGAATTATGCAATTCTATGATTTTAGTTGACTTGTGAGTGATTGTTATAATTTTATTTCCGGTATTTTTTTTTTTGAAGTCCTGCTTTGGTTTTCAAATTGGTTTTGTAATTTAGAAAGGGAATGGGGGTAAAATAGTCTCTTCCTTTGGAAACACCATAGCTCCCCCTTCCCTTATATAATAGAGATCATACTGTATTATGTTCTCCGGCATTGTATGAATCCTCTAGTCCCTTGTAAAAATCGCACGAATGTGTGTCTTGGTTGAGTCTAACCCATCTCAAATTGGATGCTTGCATCTTTACACAGTTGTCCACAACAAATTATTGAGTTAAGCGGCCAGCTCTTAAGATTATAGAATCATAACATTCTCTCATCTATTTCAAGTATAAGTTGGTGAAGAAGTTAGAATAATCATAATGATTAAAATGGAGGATGGAGAATTCTCGACATGTTATCTTCTTGCCAGTCATAGATCTGGTTTTTAAATCCCAACCGTAAGGAAATAATAGAGGATATTGTAGTGGATCGTAATAGCCTGTAGTATCTTTGATAGACATGAGTCGTCCAGTGACCGACTCTACCATGACATCCCTTTCTTTCAGGTTGGCAATATCATCACCCCAGACAACAAGCTCTGCAGACTTGAGAGGTGAAGGCATTGAATAATTATGTTGGTTAAGAGGTTTCTCTTTTATGACAAACTTGCATTCTTGTATGTCATCTCGTTGAGCAAGATGTCGGAGTGTACGGACAAAAGGATTGTGCTCGTTCAAAATATTTTTTATCCTCTCAATGATATCCACTCTTAACGTTGCATTTTTTTGCCATTCCATGCTCATTTCATGCTCAGTATCATACATGTACATTTTAAGGAATCGAGGATGATCATTTGAGTTCAACGGTAATAAACCACCAATACGATGATAAATTGAACCGTGAGCGCGATATGTGTACACACCTTAACGTGCATCGGCTAATTCATCATCTATAACGACTCCCATTGAAGTGAATGCAAAAACATGATTATACTTCCGAATGTTCAGTCTGAAATGTTCCCCATCCTCTCCTTGATCAGAATATAGGTCTAGTAGAGCAGATGACAAAGGGAATTCAGGTAATCTGACCTTCCCGCTCAAGCAACATAATTCTGATGATTCACAACTGAAAAGTCATGCTTGACAGTGTGGACATGTTGTCATTGGAGGTAAAGTGAATATGGGAACCCCCTTACTCTCTTGGTGATCCCTTGCACAATTGTGATATCCGCGTCACCCAACCTTCCAAATCCTTATTCCAGAAGTTGCAGCTCCTGGCATCTTTTTGACATTGGAAGTGCTACTTTCACCAACACAGAAGTATCGAGTCGGCATGTTACTTTCAGTTGCAATCCCAGAATAATTGTTGGCATTAATGTCAAACAATAGTTGCACTGCATAAGAGCTTGTATAAATTGAGTAATGAAATTTTAGGCAAATGTTTATGTTGAGTTTAGATACATACGGTTATGTCTTCCATGATCATGTGTGACATGACTTTGGTTATTAGTGATGTCTACCATAGGCATGCATCCTTATAATTGAAGAGGTAGGTACACCATGTTGATTCACAGTCTGACGTTGCCTTTCAGTGGTGGGCGAGTCAAATTGAATATGTAGAGGCGTTACACTATCATCTTCTCGTCTAGCTCGTCTTCTTGCATTTTCAGAATCTCTTTGTTTAGGGGTCATTGAATTTCTTCGTCGCCTTTTATTTTCCATCCATCTAGTCCTACGTTCTTGAGTAATTTGCAATTCGAAGTCGTCCATTCTAAAATCTATATCGTATCAGATGTAATATTCTTAGTTTAGTCTTTATAATTTAAATATGTTATAGTTTAATATGTTGTACTTTAATTCTTGAATGATATTTTAAATAAACCTTTTTCCCTTGATAATTAATAGTAATTAATAATAGAAAGAGAAAGGTCCAAATATATGTAAAAGTTTCATTATACTCCCTCCGTCCCTAAATAGAGTGCCCATTTCTTTTGGGCACAAGTATTAAGAAGAAATCATGTGTAGGACCTTAGTTGTATTAAATCATAATTAAATATAGAAGTTGGTACACTTTTTAAGAATTGTTTATCAAGGAGAGATAATGTGGGTCATATGGGAAAGTGGGTGATATTATAAAGTTGAAAGCAAAATAATATTTTAATTGGTGGACCCATACCAAATAAGGAAATGGGAAATCTATTTGGGACAACCATAAATGGAAAAATGGGCACTCTATTTAGGGACGGAGGGAGTATATAGGAAACACTTCAAAAAAGTAAAGAAATTTATAAAAATCCTCAATCGCATTTGTTCCTATTTTTCCTTTTCCTTTTCCCTATTCCATTTAACATGGACAAAGTTAATGCACTATCTAGTAAGGTATAGGATATATAGGGGCTGCCCTATTCAATGTAAAATGGTAGAAGTTAATTTGAAACCTTATGTCCTTAACAAACACGGTTGTAAAAAAATGTATAGTTGTAGGCGTGTTTTTATTTCGCCTACGCGGGATGAGCGCGTATTAGACTTGACTAACCCACTGTAAAGATTTTATTGAAAATTGTTTTGAAAGAAGTCGCCAACAATTCTTTTTAGGAAGAATCATAAACCTAATTGGATATGGGAAAAACGTAGGCACAAATTATCCAATGTAGATTTCCCCGTCCTGACTCCATAGATGGTCAAAGTGAACCAAAGATTGAGTTCGGGGGTGAGGGTACGAATATAGTCATAATGAACCACATCCGTCCAGAGTTGGCCTCTACTAAATATCGATTCATTGCAGATTTTATGAGAGAGAATAATCATATAATATTTTTATACACCCTAAAAATAATTAGTCTAGGTTGGTTCAGGAAACACATAAAAAGACTATTTTTTAGTGACAAGTTATTAGGCAGTAATATTACAAGGTTCCTAACAGGTTGTCCAAATTATCTGATTAATATTAGAACAATTCTTTAGGTCTTGTTTAACAATAATAACATGTGGGGTGATAAAAGCATTAAAACAGAACAATCATATAATATGAACAGAGTGATCAGACAAGCATATAATAATGTATGAACATAAATAAAAAGAACGAAAAAGGTTTAGAATATATACAGTAGAGCAATTTTATATTAAAGATCTACATCATGAAATAAATGGTTAGTAACTTCAATATAAAAATAAAGAATTTATTTAAGGACCCTCTGGGATTATACCGTGACTTGGGTCTGCGAGATTGACAACCTTCGGGACGAGCAATCGTGAAGCCTGAAAATTGGAATGTCTGAATGTATGTAGATTGAATGTATTTGTGTTTGAAAGGTGTAGAGAGGTTTTGTAGTTCGTAGAGAGGTATTCGTAAAGTATTCGTCGAGTGTTATGTGAAAAATCCGTTCTGAAATCTGTACAAAAATCGATCCTATTTATAGAGAAAACGACACTGCGCCTCACGCGCCACTGCGCTGGCGCAGCGACGTGGCAAGCGCATGACGCGGCTTGACCAGTAAAAAGCGTACACGTGGTACGCGCTCTTAAAAAAGATAAGAAAGAAAATCCGCGTCTCAAGCAGAGAGTTGCGCTTGACGCAGGACTCTACATGAAACAGAAGTCTACGTGGCAGTTCTGGTGCGCTCGGCACAGGCTGTGCGCTAGGCGCAGCTTACGTGGAAGCGCACTTGTCAGGACGCGTGCGCTCCGCGCAGGCCTTGCGCTCAGCACAGTCAGCTGTGCTCAGCACAGTCAGATGTGCTCAGCACAGTCAGATGTGCTCAGCACAATCAGATGTGCTCAGCACAGTCAGCTGCGCTCAGCGCACCGCCTTGTTTTTGGCACGTTTTGATAGTTTTTTTTGATAAAAATGCGTTCTAAAAGATTTTCTTTTATCTTTTAACTACGGATATCTGATTTTAAGGGATAAAATCTTATAAAAAATATCTTTTGAAAATATTTATTTATTAAAATAAATCAATTAATTATCAATTGATTGGGCTTTTCAAAGAATTGGGCTCAAATACAATTAATTATCATGAATAATTAATTGGGCTTAAAAATAGGATTTTAACACTTTTTTGAAATGGTTTTGAATGGCTTTTCAGATTGCTCTGCCCTTGGGTAGGACCAATTAAGACCACAGCATGTTTCATCGTCGGATCCTTAAATGGGGAGACACGATTATGTGTCTACAGAAGCCCCCACTTTGACTGAGGTTCAGGAAACTGATAGTCAAAGTATACGGTGTCGGGACGGAGAACGATTCTAAACGCTCTACAGTTTAGAACTGATCTATATACGCCGGTCTCTGCAAAACAAAGTTAGTATGTAGGACAATAACTACAAGCAATCTGATTACCTGCAGAAGAAGATGTTAGCAGATAGGTGCAAACAACTCACATAAAGCACATAATGATGCAATAATGCAAACTTAGACTCTCTAAGGATGCACGAGACGCTATGCAAAGCTAGGGGATGACACGTCATGCAAGGTCAGGGTTATGCAAGACTAGAATGTATGTAATGCAAGGTCAGGCTTTTGCAAGGCTGCAATGCAAGGTCAGGATTTTGCAAGGCTAGAAGATGTGTAGAATGATAGAATGATCATAAATAGATAGAATGATTTTCGAAAATCATTTTTAGTAAATAATCGAGGTCCGTAAACGAGGTATGCGGATTGCCACTCTTCGGGAGTTTGATTTGAATTGGAGGAACCACCACATATAGGAAGCCCCCACTTTGGGTGAGCCTGCCTTGAATTAGGCTTGAGCCTTAATTGAAATGTAACTGATCTGTCTTGAGCATTGAAAGTTGTCACTGGGGATTCATCATTGGGAAGTTGATTAGGCAAAGTCAAATATCGCCAGAAACCATGGAATTATCGGAGAGTCCTTCAGGGACAAGGAGAGCTTGGATTGAAAAATAAAATGTTTAAATTTGTGACTCAAATGCATATAGGTGGGAAAAGGCTTTGACGAGGGTAGGTTCAGACTCGAGTCTATGTCGGGATCTAGAGAGAGATTATACTCCTAAATTCTAGAAAGTCAAATCATTAGACCATGACTAATTTTATTTTATTGAAGCGGTCGGACCTCGAGATGAGTATTCCTACGTATCCTTGCGGAATCAGACCACTTGTAGTTCCCGATCTGATTTTCTTTTTTATTATTATTTTGTTTTGTGCCCTAATTTTTGCCTAGGCCGCTCTTTCGGGTTTTCAACCTAGCGGGCTTGGACATACCTTGAAAAAGGAGTTCAGGATTGATGAGAGGTTGAAAGGTTAAAGGCTTTAGGTTTGATGAAGGTTTAATTGGATGGGCTAAGGTAGGATCATGGATTTGGATTATATAGGCTAAGGATTTGATGGGTTGAAGGATTTGAATGAGGGGTAGAACTTGTGTGCAAGCCCCCTAGCTTGACTTTTTATTTCTCTGCCTTTGGCTTTTTCTTTTTGCATTTTTTTGCTTTTGCTTTTTTTCGCACTTTGAATTTATTCACTTTTTTTTGTTTTGCCTAGAGTTCTTTTTATGTAGTAAGGCTTGCACACAAGTTTGGTTTAGGGTATTGGACGGCTTGAAGGCTATTTGTGGAGCTTTGATTTTGAAAGGTTATTTGGCTAATGATGGTTTAAAGGGTTTTTTGTTTTTCTTTGGTTGTATGAGGATGGCTTATGAAAGGTAATGGAAGGGAGAGGGGAATAACTCCTGATCCAAAGGATGTCCTCTTTTTTTTCTTTTTTTTTTTCAGATCTCTTTTTATTATTGTAGTCAAGTTCATTAGGTAATTTAAGTTTCATCATTGAATTAGAAGCATAAATGAAATGATGAAAGGCCAATGAAAATGAAAATGCAATTATTTTATTAATCATAAATAAATAGAACAAGGCTTATTAGAAATAAAAAACCTAAATGACATAGACTTGACAGGAAAGGAAACGAAGGAGCTAGGGGAGGGACTCTCCGACTCAACCTAGAAAACCAACCCTAAATGACTAAGCCCCCTGCATTATTTAGGCATTTCCCAAGGGGTTGCCGTTATTGCTGACTTTTGCTGCAGGCGGAATTGGCAATCTGTCGTCTTCAACCATATCCTGCAGATGATGCTTCAAAGTCCAGCATTGTGATGTCAGATGCCCATTTCCTTGATGGTACTTGCAGTAAGAATTAGGATTCCATCTCTTTGGATCTCTTCTCGGGAGCGGGGGTCGGAGTAGGGCCAAGGGACTGAAGTGCTCCCTTTGCATGAAGCCTAGTGAAGGCTTCTTCTAGAGACATGCCTAAAGGAGTGAATGTCCTTTGAAGTCCTTGATAACCCCTCTTGTCAGTAGTTAGAGCATTGATGTCATTGCCTTTAGAGGTAGAAGGTTTATTATTACTCTAGCTTCTTGAAAGAGTTGTTGTTGTTGTTGGAACTCTTGTTCTTGTTGGCCTGTACCTCTTCTTCAATCAGCAGGCCTACCTTATAGAGCTTCGTGAAAGACTATGAGTTGGAACTTAATATGATCCCCATACTTCAGCTGCAGGTTACGTATCACCAGTCGGACTTGATCCTCCTGAGATGGCCTATTGGTCATTTGTGTAGCTTTTTCCCTCCATCAGTTAAGGAAGGTGAAAAAATCTTCGTTGGAATTTTGTTTAGTTAACTCCAACTCACGCAGGCCAATAGGAAGCTGAGTGTTATATATATATTGTTTGTGAAACTCCTCTCTGATGTAGTCCCAGTCATTCAACTTAGCTTTATTCAGTGATCCGAACCACTTGGATGGATGTGCATCCAAGGTTAAGGGAAAGACATAAGCAAACAGGTCCTTGCTCATGCCCTTGAGAGCCATAGAGATGGAAAAAGCTCTCAGATGATCATTTGGGTCTTCGACCCCCTTGAATTTTAGGAGGTCACCCAATGTTACCTTCTTAGGGAGCTTGTTCCTCAGTTCAGGATCAATAATGTCATGGCCATGAGCCTGACTCTCGAGTGCAGGAATTGACTGGATCAATTGCTCGAGTTTTTTAAACCTCAGTTCTGTGTTGGTCTTGCTTGGTGGTGGAATGTCGCATTGCTCGTCTTCTTCAGTTAGCTTCTCCCTCAGTGCCTTAATCTCTTTGTCTTGTTCCTCAAGACGAGAGTTCATCAGTGTGAGTTGAGCCATAATGGCACTGAGCTGTTCATTAGTGTCCCCCATTTCAGATGATGATTCGGAAGAATCGAAGGATTCGTCTGAAAATGTGAGGATGCGTTTAACGAGTCTAGGAGTAGGTTGACCTTGTGTCCTCTCTGTCGGGCGTTCCCAAGTTATAATCTCACGATCCGTCCTGGACAGAAATCGAATGAACCTCGTAAATTTTTAGAAATGATGCTTTCGAAATGAGAAATGAAAATGAGGGATGGAGAAATAGAGATGAGAGTGGAAATGGGGATGAAAAATGAAAGGTGAAATGGAAACGGAAAATGATTAGAAATGGGTATGATTATGGTTATGATGGTGACATGGGCCTAACTATATGCAGATGCAAATGATCGGATTTGGATTAGATTGGGCTGGATTGGACTATGCAGCGATCGGACTAGACTTCGCAAATAGACAAGGCTCAAAAGGATTGTCTGCGCTAGCTTCGCTAGGCTTAGGAAGGAATTGGCTTCGCCAGACTTGATGATTTGGGATTGCTATAGATGTAAGAGAGGAGTAGCTTCGCTAAACTCGAAGGGTGCCTTTATGGTCTTAGAGGTGACTAGCTTCACTAGGTCAATGGGTGCCGTTAGGGTCTTAAAGGGATGACTAGCTTAGCTAAATCAAAGGGGTGTCGTTATGGTCTCACAGGGATGACTAGCTTAGCTAAGTCAAAGGGGTGCCGTTATGGTCTCACAGGGATGACTAGCTTAGCTAAGTCGAAAGGGGTGTCGTTATGGTCTCACGGGGATGACTAGCTTAGCTAAGTCAAAGGGGTGTCGTTATGGTCTCACGGGGATGACTACTAGCTTAGCTAAGTCAAAGGGGTGCCGTTATGGTCTCACAGGGATGACTAGCTTAGCTAAGTCAAAGGGGTGCCGTTATGGTCTTACAGGGATGACTAGCTTAGCTAAGTCAAAGGGGTGTCGTTATGGTCTCACAGGGATGACTAGCTTAGCTAAGTCAAAGGGGTGTCGTTATGGTCTCACAGGGACGACTAGCTTAGCTAAGTCAAAGGGGTGCCATTATGGTCTTACAGGGATAACTAGCTTAGCTAAGTCAAAGGGTGCCGTTAGGGTCTTACAGGGATGACTAGCTTAGCTAAGTCAAGGGGTGCCTTTAGGGTCTTACATGGATGCTAGCTTCGCTAGACTTAATAGTTTGGACTTCGTCTTATATGGATTTGGAATTGGACTGGATTGACTTTGGAAATGAGTTGGGCCTTATGTGGACCTAATTCTGGACTTAATCCTATATTGGTTTGAAGTTAGACTTGAAAATGCACATGGGCTTGACATTTGATTAGAATATAGTTGGATTAGACTTGGATTGGGATCGACATAGACTAGAGTTCACATAAAGGTGCAAATGGGCCTAGGTTTTGACATGAGCTAGACTTATATGGGCTTAAGATGGACTCTAATACTAGCGGGCCTAATATGAATGCATGGACTCGAATTAGATGGACCTTATATGAATACAAAATGGACTCTAATGCATATGGGCCTAGAATGAATGCAAGATGGATTGGATTTGGATAATTAGATTGGATTGAATGAAGGTGTTTAGAATGGGCTTAGAATTTTTGAAATTCGTTTTTGAAAGGAACCCTTTTGTTTTATCTTTTGTTAGGAAAAGATGATGGATTAATTTTGAAAAATGTTTTTGCAAATGTCGTGTATGATGATGATTAGTAAATGCTTTTTTGAAAAAGGTAGAATAGAAGAGGGTGTAGGATTGATTTTGAAAAAATGTAAGATTATGAAATTTGATTGAATATGGTAAGGTAGGATTGACAGGGAAGATTAGTTAAACAGCAGGGAGAAAGTGGGAAGAGGTAGACATGCATGATGACTCTAACTCTACAATGACCATTTTAGATGCACTTTTTAGGAGAGACTCGACCTTGCATGAAAAGACTGATTTTTGAATATTTGATTAGGTGAGACTCCTAAAATGACCATGTATTACGCGGATGCAGATAGACAAGCATAGGACTGAACGAAGGATCGACCATTATGGCGACTAAATCGACGGAAAGCGCGCGATGCACAGACTGCGTGCCGCTCAGCATTGCTGCGCGCGGCGCACAGCCGTGCGTCTAGCGCGGGAGTGCTGCGCCAGGCGCAACTTGATGCGCTTGGTGCACTACTCCCCGACACGTTTTTCGGGGATTTAGGCGACGAATTGGCCTATTGACGAATTTTTCATGTTTGTTAGACGCTATTTTAGGAACGACGCATAATAATGACAATTTGACAAAATAATAGCAGGCAAAAATTGCAATCACAGGAAAATGTCATATAACATGGATGCAAAAGTTCCCACCTAAAGTCCAGTTCTATGTTTGAAACTATTGGTCAGGTTTAGGTTCAGTCTGAAAAGGGTCCATGACTAAGAGATTGATCCCACGCTTCGTACCCCTGCTTAAAGAGGTAGCCACGTGTAAGACGCACTCCAGTCTCAAGTCAAGAACAAGAGAACAATGTCATGGTTGGGTAGGTTTGCTTATGACTAAGATCCAACACTATCGCTCAGGAAGCTTTTTGGAAGGACAAAGCGCAAACCCCCCGGTGGTGACCTCACACATAGAACATGTGCTAATGAGGCAAGGTAGATTGTCCTTATGGTGGCTGAACAATAGCCATGCATATGCAAAATAATATATTATTCTAAGGCATAAAATAAGAATGAATCGTATTTTTCAAGTTTCACCCACTAATTTAAAAAAAATTAATTTTTTTAAAATCCTCCCCAGTGAAGTCGCCAAATTGTAGGCGTGTTTTTATTTCGCCTACGCGGGATGAGCGCGTATTAGATTTGACTACCCCACTGTAAAGATTTTATTGAAAATTATTTTGAAAGAAGTCGCCAACAATTCTTTTTAGGAAGAATCATAAACCTAATTGGATATGGGAAAACCGTAGGCACAAATTATCCAACGTAGATTTCCCCGTCCTGACTCCATAGATGGTCAAAGTGAACCAAAGATTGAGTTCGGGGGTGAGGGTACGAATATAGTCATAATGAACCACATCCGCTCAGAGTTGGCCTCTACTAAATATCGATTCATTGCAGATTTTATGAGAGAGAATAATCATATAATATTTTTATACACCCTAAAAATAATTAGTCTAGGTTGTTTTTAGTGACAAGTTATTAGGCAGTAATAATACAAGGTTCCTAACAGGATGTCCAAATTATCTGATTAATATTAGAATAATTCTTTAGGTCTTGTTTAACAATAATAACATGTGGGGTGATAAAAGCATTAAAACATAACAATCATATAATATGAACAGAGTGATCAGGCAAGCATATAATAATGTATGAAAATAAATAAATAAAACGAAAAAGGTTTAGAATATACAGTAGAGCGATTTTATATTAAAGATCTACATCATGAAATAAATGGTTAGTAACTTCAATATAAAAATAAAGAATTTATTTAAGGACCCTCTGGGATTATACCGTGACTTGGGTCTGCGAGATTGACAACCTTCGGGACGAGCAATCGTGAAGCCTGAAAATCGGAATGTCTGAATGTATGTAGATTGAATGTATTTGTGTTTGAAAGGTGTGAATTTTGTAGAGAGGTTTTGTAGTTCGTAGAGAGGTATTCGTAAAGTATTCGTCGAGTGTTATCTGAAAAATCCGTTCTGAAATGTGTACGGAAATCGATCCTATTTATAGAAAAAACGACACTGCGCCTCACGCCCCAGCTGCGCCCGGCGCAACTGACGTGGCAAGCGCATGACGTGGCGTGACCAGTAAAAAGCGTACACGTGGTACGCGCTTTTAAAAAATATAAGAAAGAAAATCCGTGTCTCAAGCAGAGAGTTGCGCTTGACGCAGGACTCTACATGAAACGAAAGTCAACGTGACAGTTCTGGTGCGCTCGGCACAGGCTGTGCGCTAGGCGCAGCTTACGTGGAAGCCCACGTGTTAGGACGCGTGCGCTCGGCGCAGGCCTTGTGCTCAGCACAGTCAGGTGCGCTCAGCGCACCGCCTTGTTTTTGGCACGTTTTGATAGTTTTTTGATAAAAACGCGTTCTAAAAGATTTTCTTTTATATTTTAACTACGGATATCTGATTTTACGGGATAAAATCTTATAAAAAATATCTTTAGAAAATATTTATTTATTAAAATAAATCAATTAATTATCAATTAATTGGCTTTTCAAAGAATTGGGCTCAAATACAATTAATTATCATGAATAATTAATTGGGCTTAAAAATAGGATTTTAACACTTTTCGAAATGGTTTTGAATGGATTTTCAGATTGCTCTGCCCTTGGGTCGGACCAATTAAGACCACGGTATGTTTCATCATCGGATCCTTAAATGGGGAGACACGATTATGTGTCTACAATAGTGGAGTTAATTTGTGCATTTGAATTTTCTATGAAGTTCTTAAAACTCAATTTAGATACAATAATCATTCAACCAAATAAAATATCTATTATAAAGGTCGGTATTGTTGCTTTCAGATAGTTTACACTACTAAATAATTTAATAAGAAGTGCTATATTCCGCTACATATTTTTTGGATGGGGGAGTTAGAGAAACAAAAAATGTACGATGCAGATAACAATACCATGATCATAATATTTTATATGATACATATTTAAACCTTCTCGTCACATCTAACATTATCAATGTCATACCGCGGTGGTAGCAGTGGCGGAGATGGTGGAGGTTACGAATCCGGTGGAAGAGGACGTGGCGGATATTCCTGCGATCGCGGCGGATATTCCAGCGACACAGGCGGCAGAGGTCGCGGCGGAGTGAAAGCATGCACTCCACTTTATTCAAGCATAATCATCTCGATTTTATTTTCTAACAAAGAAAGGTAATTTCTTATCTAGATTTCAGTAATTTCTCTATGATCCCAAATTTTTTTTCGGAAAGTTTACACCAATTTCAGTTTTTTTCCCCTTGTCTAACTTTTAAATTCTGATTTCACAAACGAATCAATTTTGTTTATGGGCTGAAATTTCCCCCATTGTTCATCAGTCTCATATTTCTAAATTTTAACACTTTCAATTTCAATTATATTTGAAATGAAATTTGAAATTTTTCATACACAATTTGGATTTCAATTATAGTGTTATTTTAAATTTACTGGAATATGGTACATATTCTTAAGATTTACTCAATATAGAATATTATACATACTCTTATTTTCAACTTACAATTTGTGTACCTGATTAACGGTGAAGTTAATGCAAATTTGAGACTGCCTTGAAGCTCCAAGTAACGAAGAAAACTGGTTTTTTTTGGAGTTTGTGTTTGGAATTGATTTTGTGTTGAGTTTGTAATTTTTTGGAATACCGTGAATATGATTTTGAGTTGTATGTAATGAGAATGTCGTGCGTTGTTAAATTTATGTGGTATTAATTTTGGGTAATTTTTTTATTATGAATCTTTTTATTGACATTTATATCAGTTGATTGAGTTTTTAGAGATTTCATTGAAATTATTTTTGGCAAGTTTATGCGTGGAGTTTGTGTTGATTTCTTCGTTGGTGGTTTATTGGCAATTATATCGAGTTGATTGTGTTTTTAGAGATTTGATTGAAATTATTTTTTGGCAAGTTTATGCGTGGAGTTTGTATTGATTTACTATTGGTGGTTGCAGCTGTGATGTAATATTTTTGTTGTTTGGCGGCAATTATGTAAATGCCTAGGGGGACACCATTGCTCCCCCCTTGGCTTATATAATAGAGATATATAGATTAGTATTTTCTCGTTAAAAATTTAATATTTTAGTATTTTTAGGCGTGTGTTTTATTGTTAGTATAAAATTTATATGTTGTGTTATAGTTATATATATTTTATTTATTGTGGTGGTTATTTATTTAAGGATTATATTAGTTTCGTTAATTATTTAGGCACTCAGTATGCGGTTTTATCGCGTGGCGTTTTTATAAATCGTTTGGACCATCACAAGTGATGAAATCAATCATCATGTGTTGCATGTATAGCTGTCGAAAATCAGCATATGTGGAGAGGAGATTGAAGAGTTTGAAGCTCATTAAGCAATCCTTTAAGTTCCTTTGTAACCTCCACTTCAATACCTCATTAAACCTTCTTAAACCCTTCATTTTTCCTTAGAAAAATTTGATTTTATATCAGAAAAATTTCAGCAACATTTCCATACACTTGCACGCCATTTTCGTACCAAGTGTGAGAAAAATCTTCATCTTTCATCAACCTTAAACTTGTTAATTAATCCTTTTTAATTCTACCACTCTAAATCTCCTACTAATTGAAGTTTTTGGTGCACTAGGAAACGATTTGGAGGACGAGCATCATTCACAAGAAGAAAACGCCTAGTATTATAGTTCTGCACTTCACCCGACATTCCAGGTAACTAGTAGTTGTCTTAAAATGTTAGAAATCGCGATAGTTTTAGGAAAAAGTTTTAATTATTAGGAATTATGTTTAGGATTATATGTTAATTATTTGAAGTTAGAATTTTGATGAAAATGTTCATATATATGTGCGTGTCGTGTGTTTTTTGTGTTGTAGATAAATGATTTTTGTTGTGCATCATGTCGTTAGATTAGTTGATGTATTGTTCATGTTGTTAGAAGTATTATTATTATTTTCCTATGATTAGGATTTTGAATCTTGTGCTATTATAATTTTTCCTATGATTGTTTTTCATGTTAATTAAGTTTATGTAATTTTCTTGTGATTAGATTTGATGTTACAATTGTTCGAGTGTTGGAATTTATGAATTTGTGGTGTTGGATTATTGTTGAGAACATTGCTTATATTCGTATTTATGTATTGCGTGAGTTTTGTGGAGTTTCGGTCAACCGGAATTTTTGTCCAGGACACGTCGAGCCTCGAGATGCGTCGATCCACAACATTCGTGCTTTAGACGCACAAGCGTTGTGCCGAGAGCACGCTCTCGCACGGAGCACGAGCTCTGCTGGCGAGTGCAAGCACGACCGTGGCACACCTAATTTTCAGGTCAGTTTTTGCTCGTGTTTCGCCTAATTTTTTTATATTTCGATTTAAATTATGTTAGTAAATAGGGGCAAGTTTGTTTGTAAATTTAATTTACTTGAATGTTGTCCAAGTTTAGTTGTATTTCTTTGGAAATGAATTTGGTGATGTTAGTGGATTATTTATATGTAATATGATTTTTAGTGTTGTTGCGATAATGTTGATTCATGCTTTAGTATGGTCTTATGAGTATGGTTGTTGTTTGAGGATTTTGCATATTGTTAAGTTTTTTATGGGAATTATGGAAATCATGTGATGATTTTGAAATTTGGGTTTACTTAGGGTTGCGATCCTATTTTTCTGCTGAAATGGGTGTAAGGCAATTAGGCATCCCTATTGATTTTTGATGTTGGAAGAATTTGAGTTGAATTTGTTAATTTATTTTATTTTGAGATGTAAGATATCCGGAGGGATACATGTAGTCCCTAGAGAAGAACATGCCAACCACCTAGGTTGCGATCTAGGGGTTAAACCTCGAGTTAATTGTTGTCGTTCGAGAGGTGAGGGAAGTACTGAGCTAGGTACTATCGTGCATCGGAAGTTTGGCCATTCTTAGACACAAGCAATAGGAAACATAAGCCCATAGGCTGTTTGGAGGTTGCGATACGATGAACCTTAAGAAGTGGGTTGCGATCCACTTCGGAGTTCCGCTTCTTTTTCTCATAAACTTACTTATATTTTACTCAATTGATGATAAGGTGATCTATGATTATGAGAGCTTGATGATGTTTATTCTTCGTTATTTATAGATTTCATGCTTAAAGACTTTGTTTTCATGTGATTTAGTAGTATAGTGATCTATGTGATTAATTGATAAGTGGAGTATGTTGTTTCTTGATGATTAAAGCTTATTCCTAATGCTAACTTGATACTAGTTGTTCGGGAGAACCTGCTAGTTCTCCTATGATTATGAATTATTTGTTAACATCTTTATAATTGCAAATGACTCCGAAAGCTAGACTTATAACGGTTTGGGCACGGGAAATGCGTTTTGGAAGATTTACTAAGTTTGTTATTTTTGTTTTAATAGATGACATTTATGAAGGCTGCAGAAAGATTTTTAATCTTATAGGAGTAAATTAGTACTGTTTTGGTGGTGTTTTGCCACAAGAGACTTGGATGAAATGTTTATGTTTTGGGATTTCTAGATGTTGTTTTGCTATGGATGGATAAACTCATTTGACGTTGTTTTAGTATGATATTATGGTATTTTCTTAATGATAATGTTTAGCTGAACTTTAGAGTAACATTTTCCGTCATGGCGATATATATTTCTGCTATCGTCCACTTTGATATTTTTGGTTGTATTTTCTTATTCCCATTTGAGTAAATGGACTGAATGTTACATGGGGGTAGGTGGATAATCCACTCATCCATAAATAATTGTCAGCTCTATTAGGCATCAATCAATATTATTAATGCTAATTTATTGTTTAATATTTTGAACTTCTTATATGCCACCATTAATAAAAAGGAAAAATTAATTGGAATAATCCTATGTTTGGACGGTTTGCTCAAAATAGTCTCATCTTTGAGAATTATGGCAATTATCCCAATTTTGGGGTGTGTCTACTCAAAATGGACAAGTTTAACATAGGTCACTTGTTTAACAGGTAAAAAAATTTGTTTACCTTTTCTTTCCTCCCAAAAACAATTATTAATTGATTAAAATAAAACCTTATCCTCCCCATCTACTCCCCCCCACACTCCCCTTCCTAACCTGCCCACCCATGACAACCACCACCAGCCCTCTCCGTGTAATATCCCGAAATTATAAACTCGTTTAATTAAGCTAAAATTTTGATTAATAACAATTATTAGCTAAATAAACATGTTGTAAATTTTTGTGACTAAAAGAAATTATACTTTACGTAATTACTATAAAGAGGTTAACAAATTAGACAAACAATAACTAATGATGAGTTAGTGTAATTATTTTTTTTTTTTTTTTTTACTTTTAATTTTAGGATAAATATTTTTTACTTTTTAACTTCTTTTTTTTTAAAAAAAATATAAAAAATTTATTTTTATTAATCAAACCTCCAACAAAAATTAAAATAAAAACACACAAAATATTTTTTTTTTTTTTAAAATAACAAAAAAACAAAAAAAATTTCTTTTCAAAAAAAATAAAGTTTTTTCATTTTTCACTTCCGCGTTTTTTTAAAAAATTTTTAACTTTTAATATCTTTTTTTTCGCTTTAAAAAAAATTAAAAAATTTTTATTTTAAAAAATAACGCCGAGAGAATCTAACAAAAACACACATAAAAATTTATTTTTAAAATAAAAAAAAAAAAAAATAAATACAAAGAAATTTTCCCTAAAAAAAAAAAAAAACAAAAAAAAAAAAAGAGAAAGAATAAATTTTTCTATAACAACAACAAATAAATTAAAGCAAAATTGAATAAAAAAAAAAAGAGAGGAAGAAACCCCCTAAGTAAACCCACGGCCAACACCAACCACCCCCTCCCTATTCTTCCCTCTACTCTCCCTTGTCCCCCTACTCTAGCCCCTAAGGTGGAAGCCACCACTTAGCACTCAAACCACCTCCTTTTTGTCCCCTTAACATCATCTATATGTATTCAGTGAATTAGGGCTCAGAAAATCATTCCACAACATCAAGAAAATCACAAAAAACTTCATCTCTCTCACTCCTCCTCTCACGGCACCACCACACCACCACCACTCTGCGCACCACCTTCGGTGCACCACCACTCCTCCGAACACGAGGAACCCTCGCCAGTCCTCCACCGCGGTCGCGCCGCACCGTAGCGCCACGAGCACTCCCCTCCCTCCTTCGCACTCTCCCCTACTTCGTCGTGCTTGCTGCTGCTTCTGCTTTCTTGGTGCTACCGGAGCTCTGAGGACCGACGAACATCGCTGATCTGCTTCTGCCGTCACGCGCTGCCGCCTGCACCCCTCGTCGGAGCTCCGTCTCCCTCCCCTGTGTCGTCCCTGCTCTTAAGTAGCAGAGGTATAATCCCTCTTGTTCTGTTTCCTTGAAATTTCAGAAATTTTCCTTTTAAAGGTTTTAAGCCCATTACCCCTTGGTTAGTTAGTCTAAGTTGGGCCTAAAAACTGATTTCCATTAGTTAAATTAATTTAGTTTAATTTTGTTTCGGCTTAAAAATCTAATTTGCTTAATTAGTTAAGCTACTTAATTAATTGTTGGGCTGATTATATATAAACTAAACTGATTTAGTGATTACATTAGACCATGTTAGTTTCAATTGTTAATTCAACATAATTGTTGGGCCTAGAAACTGATTTGTTCAGTTAAGTCACCTAAGCTAATTTTGTTGCTTCAACTTATTGGGCTTAGGTGGATTGATTTATTAGTTAAAATTAAACCACTTAGTTTAGCTTATACTCTTTAACTAGTTTGGCTAGTTTTGTAATAAGAATTAAACTAAGAATATTATGTTAAACTACTTAACCACTAGTTCTTGTAATCTGAATTTTGTAATTGAATACTAGGAACACTTTAGTTTGTAAAAATGACTTTATATTCAGTTCATAAGTTTATTGATAACTATTATAATATATTAGTGGTCATTAGATTAATGATAATAATAATTCAAGTTTAGTGATAACCACACCTAAGCTTATTTATGAAATAAATGAGTAATTTGATATTAATAATAAATATCACTCATTATCCTAGTTTGTAAACATATTGGAGATTAGGAATATAATGTTGTTATAATATGAGTATTGTTATAATGAATCCATTTAGTAACATGTACTTCTAGTTTTATCAAAGCATGAATTATAAGACAAGATTATTTATCATAAGTATCACCTCAATGTAACTTTTTATATTTAAAAGATAAATAAAATATAAGTAAGAACTATGATTATTATAAGTACTATGATGGCCTAATGGAGGAACATAAGCTTAGCCTAAAGTAGAATAAGAACGAATATGAAGTTTAAGCGTTTCCTAAAACGCCACTTAGTTAATTAGTAACGAATCCCGTTATTTAATTCTTTATTAGATTAAAGGAAGGAATATTACAAGCCTCCTCCGGCTATCAAGAAACTTAACAACGATACCAGGTAACGTCTACTGCTAGCACCCGCATTGCCCTTATGAATATGTTTAATGATATGATTTCTGTTGATGTTTCCATGGATTGCGGGATATGAAATGTTATTATGAAATGTTTTATGAAATCCTGATGATATGAAAAGTATGTCTTTCTATGTGAAAGAACTATGACAACGTTATGTATAATTCTGTAACTTCGGATCTCTGATTTCTAGAAGATCCTTAAAAGTCATGAAACATGATAAAGAAAAGTGAAAGATGGTTCTTGGCAGTATTCTGTTCTTTTGGTCGTGCACGTTCCATCTCGGCGGTTCTTGTCACCTTCTGTTTGGGGACAAAGTCTCCTGTGACACCCGCATACGGCGATGCCACCTTCTGTTGGGGGATAATAATCTCCCGTGGCACCCATATTCCGTTATGCCACCTTCTGTTGGGGGACAATAGTCTCCCGTGGCACTTGCAATCGGTTATGCCCCTTCTGTTGGCGAACTAAGGTTCTCCATGGCTTACCTTCTGACGTACTCGCCAAGTTACCAATATGATTAAGATGAAAAGATAATGATGAAGCTTATGATATGTTTATGAAATGATCTTATATGTTTATGAAATGGATTTACGGTTTCTCTCCTCCCTGTTTGCTAATAAAATGAATTGAAATGTTTTACGATGTTAGAGTAGTATGTTACTGAGCCTCGGCTCATGACGTTTTGTTTTCTATTTTAGGTACTGATGATGATAACGGGATGGCGTAGCTGTGAGGAGTTGTTTAGTTTTAAGCTTTCCTAAAACACTTATAATTATAGTTTAAGTTATGTCAGACTATGTCATTTGCTAAGTTTCAACTTAAGTTTTTATTAATGGATAATCATGATACTTTTAAGTTATAATATGTTTAAGTTTATGAATTTATATTCGCGTAGTGCTTTCCAATCGAAAAGTATGGCAATAACGCACCGACCGTCTAGGTTCCGCTGCTAATGACTCTTTAATCAACCTAATAATGATGATTAGAGGTCGGGGTCTTACACTCCGTCCTCCCACGAATCCTAACACTAGCCCGCCACTCCCACTCCCTTCCATCTTCCTCCCACTTCCATTCTCACTCCTCAAAATGCAAATCTACCTGAACATCAAACACCAACCACTCTTAAACCCTACCAACTCCACCACAAACATCTTCTTCCAACGCAATACAGAAGTAAAAGCCCTGAAATTCCGCAGCCAGCTCATCGTCAACTCCTCAATTTCTCCCCTCCACCATCACTTTTCTCCCTTCCAATTTCACCATCCTAGCTCACCATGCCTGGCACACCCTAATTCTTGGCCATGGCACCAACAAATCAAAGGTCATCATTTTCCTTTTTAACACCGTTGCTGCTAAATCCGAGGCCGATCTCACGTGTCCCCCCGAAATTTCATTGGGTGACGTCAATGAACGGTTGATCCGCTAGCTGTAATTATGATGTTGACATGAAGAATATTATCGACAGTGAGATAAGGGGGTCGGGATGGGTGAAGGCCTTGGAAAATAAGGGGTTGGTTTTCGGGGATGGGGGTGGTTGGGTGAAGCCGTAAGGCGCTTGGTTGTGCGGATGGGGGCAAGTGGGAGTCGGAAGAGGAGGGGAGCTGTTGTGGTTGAGTTTTTTTCTTTTTTTAGTGAATTTATAACTAAATAATTGAGTTTAGGTCTTCAATTAAGAATTTGGTTTTAAAGCACATCAAATTTAGTTCTTAATAGACGTGTTTTTATTGCCTACACAAGATGAGCGCTTATTGGACTAACTCATTGTAAATGTTTTGTTCTGAAAATGTTTTAAAAGTGAAGAAGTCGTCAACAAGTCTTTAAAGGAATATTCATAAACCTATTGGGAAATCGAAGGGACGATTTAGGGACTTATCCAATGTAGATTTACCCGTCATAAATGAACCAAAGATTGAGTTCGGGGGTGAGGATACAAATAAGATCAAGACTCAAATCCGCCCATTACTGGCCTCTACTTCATATCGATTCATGTCAAGATTTATTCAATTAAATAACCACGTAATATGTTAATGTAATTTTAAAATTAATCTATGTCGGTTCATTAAACACGCAAAAGAAAAATTTCTGGTGACATGTTATTATCCAATCAAATTACTGTGAACCTAATCCAATTGTCCAAATTATCTGAATTTAGCATTGGAACATTTATTTAAGTCTCTGATTAACAAAAATAAATATGTGAGGTGATGAAAGCATTAAATCATACAGGCATGCATATGAATATGAAAATAATGTATTGAAAAGAAATAAAAAGAAGAGTAGAGATTAGAATATACAAAAAAGTGTTAATTCCTTTAATGATCCACATCATGACAAAATAAAGTGTTAGTACAAAAGGGATTAAATTGAAATTGACCATCAGGAATAATAACTTTGTTACGTGGGTCTTGTATAACGATCTGCAAGAGGAGCAATCTTGAAGCTTGAAATATGAAATTCAAATGTATTAATGTGTTTGGATGACTGTTAGAGTGTTTTATTGTGTTTGAATGTGTGATGTTAAGTGTTGAAACGTTGTTATGAAATGTATATGAAGTATATTATAGTCGTATTCTAAGTCGTTAAAGTGTGTAAAAGCATAAGAAAAACATTCGAAGAAATGTAGCTATTTATAGGCAACGGGAATCGAAAACGACGCGGAAAAGATAAGGCCAGGTAAAATCGTTTGTTAGGCGCACAGCCATGCGCGGCGCGCACTCGTTTTGTACTTTTGGAATTTATGTAAGGCATCGACGTTGAACGTGCGTACTACGTTCGTCAGACGTAACTTAGATCTGATCGGTTTTTGATCGTTTTTAGATTCTTTTTTATCATTTGATGAAATCTATCATTTGAAATCCGACATCAGCTATCTTTAGGAATAAAAAATTCTGATTTTTGAAATATAATTTAAAAATTAATTATCGAGAATAATTAATATTAAAATATTAAAAGTACTATTAATTATCAGGACTAATTGATTGGGCCTTTAAAATTGGGCTTGGATTTAATAAATAGACTTTACATTTTCGAAACGCTTTTGGGCTTAGCTGGTTTGAGTGCTCTTCCTTTGGACCGGACCAATTAGGACGACAATATATTTCATCATTGGTTACTCAATGGGGAGACACAATTTTGTGTCTACAACAATTGAGGTATTAAATCTGTATTTGCAGGTTACCAACAAGTAGCAGTCCATTTTGAACGAAACACCTTAAAGTTGGGATTATTCTTAGAATTTCCAAAGATATGACTATTAGGCAGGAGCATTATTCCTATCAATATTTTCTAATCTATCAATATATATATATATATAGGATGAACTTTTCGAGAGCATAGGAAGCTTTTCAAGATTTCGGGAACACAGAGCATGCCACGTAGGATTGCTATGTCATCAATTTTTATTTTTATTTTTATTTTTTTTAGAAATATTCTACATAGATTTAAATTAGCTTTGGATAAGCAAAAATTAGAGTTTGGTTTTGAATGAACAACCTAAATTATTATATTATGTAAATTGTGTATAACTTTTGCTACGTAATTCGGAATATTATAATTTTTGTACCATTGGATAGTGCTCAAAATATGTTTCGAAATAAGATTCATTTATAATATAGCTCTACAACTTATGAAATAGAGAGCACCATGTAGGATTGCCATGGAACAATTATCCCAGCTCCCTTGCAAAAAAGGAAAACCTCTCTACCCGATAGAAAACCCTACCCCCGTGGTCTTGCTCCGCTGCGGCGCCCACCCTCAACCGCCATGGCTGAGGAAATCACATCCATAGTTTCAAACCTGAAAATTGACGACAAGGAGGACGTCGTACTGGATCTGGAAAGCTTGAATTCCAGCGAGAAAAACAAAGACATCTCCCTGGTTCTCATCGGCAAGCTGCTCACGGAGCGGTCGTACAATTCCGATGCGTTTAAGCGCACCATAACCACAGTCTGGGCCCCTACCCACGGGTTGGTTATTCAAACTTTAAGCCACAATTTTTATGCCTTTCAATTCTTCCACTGGAAAGATATAGTCAAAGTTCTGGAAGGTCGGCCATGGTGCTTCGACAATATGATTATCCTGTTGAAAGAAGCCGACGGGGATGAACAACCAGACCAGGTATCTCTAACGCACTCTCCATTTTGGGTTCGCATTAAAAACATCCCCTTTAATTATAGAACGGACGACATTGTTCGTGCTTTGATTGGAAATATGGGGGAAATCTTAGAACTAGAAGAAGATGTAATTGGTATTGGCAGGTATAGGCGTGTGAAGGTTCTTCTAGATGTGTCAAAACCCTTACGTCGATTCCGCAAACTGAAAGACAAAAAGGGCCGCGAAATTCAGGTTGTTTTTGCTTATGAGAGATTACCTTTCTTTTGCTTTGCTTGTGGTAGAATGGGTCATTCTGAGAGGGATTGCCATGAGGTTGCAGAAGAAGATAAGGAAGGAAGGTTGGGTTGGAGTTTAGGACTCAAAGCCACACCTCGAAAGGGTAGAATGAAAGAGGTAGAAGAGGAGCAAAAGTTTAAATTAAACAAAAAAGTGCTTTTTCCCAAAGAAATCCCTCCCATCTCTGTGGGTTTATCCCACATTACTAATCCCCACCAACCCCTCCCTTGCATTGTGGCCGACAACCCTCATTGCTCCCCTTTTGCAATGATTGAATCGGTCCCCTCCTCTCCTCACAAAAATCCAAACCCCCCCACCATTATTACCCCAAACCCCCCTGTTTTTAATGCCATTGAATTTAATAACAACAACCAACCACAAGACACCAGCCAAATTTTTGTCTCCACCCCACAAATTCCCCCACAAACTACTCCAGATCCTACCCCACAAAATGACCCACCCATAACCAATTTTGTTTTCAACAGTAGCAAAAAGGAGACTCACACTCAGTCTAGGATGTGGAAAAGATTGGATCGTGGTGCAATGAAGGAGAAAGGAGAAATGGAGTTGATGGAAACAGACTTAGTTGATAACCAAAAACGTGCCCCTGAGATGACAGATGATTTGGAGTCTGGTATTGATGTAGGTTTGGTGAAGCGTTCAAAGCCGAACCTCTTTCATGTTCCTAGGCCCACCTTTGAGGCGGAGGTTGGTGGAAGCCAACCCCGTCAGGCATCATGAATACCCTATGCTGGAACTGTCGAGGGATGGGCAACCCTTGGTCAGTTCAACAGCTCCGTCGGTGGAGTGTCACTCATGCCCCCGACATTGTCTTTTTGTCGGAAACCATGATAAAGAAAAATGCAGCTGAAGCACTTAAAGACCGTTTGGGTTATCCTAATGCTTTTGGTGTTTCTAGTGTTGGAAAAGCTGGTGGTCTGTGCATTTTCTGGAAAGCAGAGATAAAGTTCACTCTTGCCTCTTTCTCTCAAAATCACATTTGTGGAGACATAGAGAATGGGAGTAACTCTTGGCGGTTTGTAGGGCTTTATGGTTGGCCAAAAGATGAAGAAAAACACAAAACTTGGACTTTGATCCGTCATCTTTACCAAGATTCTACCCTCCCTATTCTATTTGGGGGTGATTTTAATGAAATTCTAAGCTATTCTGAGAAGGAGGGTGGTGTTGATAGACTACGCCCGGCCTTGCAAGACTTTAGAGATGTTGTTGACGATCTTCCTCTTTGTGACCTGGGTTACATGGGAAATGGCTTCACTTGGGAACGTGGTAAAACAATTGAGACTAGAATTCGCGAAAGGCTTGACAGATACCTTGGCTCTCCCTCTTGGTTAACTCTCTTCCCCGAGGCTGCGGTGGTGCACTTGCTCCGCTATAAATCCGACCACTCTCCCATCCTCACCCGCTGTCATCCGTGCCAAAAGACTTCGAGAAAACGCAGGGGATTCAGGTTCGAAACCTGCTGGTTACTCGATGAAGCTTCATGAGGAGATTGTCGGCAGCCGGAGTAGTTCATTGGGAATACCATGCAAAGAACGGCCACGCTTCTTGCTCATGATCTCACTGGGTGGAGTTCAAATAAATTTCGAAAGCTTGGTGATCAAATCAGAATTGTGGAGAAAAAGCTCACTCTTGTTCAGCAGCAACCTATTTCTATGAGTTCTTGTGAGGAGTGTGGTAGGCTTGAAAAGCATCTTGATGAGCTTCATGAACAGCACGAGGCCTATTGGTATTTGAGATCGAGGGTTTCCGAAGTTCGTGATGGCGACCGAAACACCTCTTACTTCCACCACAAAGCTTCCCAAAGAAAGAAGAGGAATTATGTTGCAGGCTTATATGACAAGTTGGGTGTTTGGCGTGATGATATTGATGATATCGAAGGAATTTTTGGTGATTATTTCTGTGATTTGTTTACTTCGAATAATTCCCCTGATTCGAGTATGCAGGGGGTACTTCGCCACATCCATCCCATTGTGTCTGACATTTGTAACCAAAATTTGCTCGCCCCCTCCTCCAAGGACGAAATTTACGAAGCCTTACAACAGATGCACCCTTGCAAAGCCCCGGGGTCAGATGGTATGCATGCAGTTTTTTACCAACGTTTTTGGCATATTGTAGGGGATGATATCTCTAACTTTGTAAGTAGTATTCTGAGTGGTTCTACTTCTCCCAGCTGTATTAATCACACTAATATTGCTTTGATTCCAAAAGTTAAAAATCCTTCTGCTGCTGTTGAATTTCGCCCTATTGCTCTATGTAATGTACTTTACAAGCTTGTTTCGAAAGTTATAGTAATGAGACTCAAAAACTTTCTGCCTAATATTGTTTCTGAGAATCAGAGTGCCTTTGTCCCTGGGCGCTTTATCACTGATAATGCTCTTATTGCTATGGAGTTGTTCCATACAATGAAACATCGAAACAAGAGTCGGAAAGGAATTGTTGCTATGAAGCTAGACATGAGCAAGGCTTATGACAGGGTGGAATGGGGCTTTCTCAGGAAGCTGCTGCTTACCATGGGTTTTGATGGTCGATGGGTCAATCTAATTATGAACTGTGTCTCTTCTGTCACGTACTCTTTCATCATCAATGGAGGAGTGCACGGTGATGTGACTCCGGTCGTGGATTGCGCCCAAGGTGACCCCCCTCTCCCCTTATCTTTTCATCTTGATAGCCGATGCTTTTTCTAGAATGATTCGAGTAAGGTTCGGGGAGCGGAGCTATTCATGGTGCAAGAGCAAGTAGAAGTGGCCCCGAAATATCTCATCTTCTTTTTGCTGATGATAGTCTCCTCTTCATAAGAGCCGTCAGACAGGAATGCAATGTTATAGTTGATATTCTCAACCAATATGAATCAGCTTCCGGGCAGAAAATTAATTATCAAAAGTCTGAAGTATCCTTTAGCAGAGGTGTTAGCATTGAACAAAGAGAAGACTTGATGGGGATTCTGAACATGAGACAAGTTGAGAAGCACGAGAAATACCTTGGTATCCTCTCGTTAATGGTCGATCAAAGAAAGCTATGTTTGATTCTATCATTGACGTAATTTGGAAGAAACTCCAAGGATGGAAGGAAAAATTACTCTCAAGAGCCGGAAAGGAGATACTACTCAAGTCGTCATCCAAGCTATTCCAACCTACCCGATGGGAGTTTATAAATTCCCCGTGTCGCTTACTCAAAAGATCCGGTCCGCCATGGCTCGATTTTGGTGGGGGAGCTCGAATACGCAAAGAAAAACTCATTGGAAAAATTGGGAGTCAATGTGCACTTTAAAATGCCTTGGCGGCATGGGTTTCAAAGATCTCAATGTGTTCAATGACGCTCTCCTTGGGCGTCAGGCATGGAGACTTGTTCGAGAGCCTCACTCCCTCCTTGGTCGAGTCATGAAAGCCAAGTACTACCCTTGCTCGAACTTCCTAAATGCTCCCCTTGGTTACTCTTGTAGTTACTCCTGGAAGAGCATCTGGAGTTCAAAAGCTCTGGTCAAAGAAGGATGTTTATGGCGCATAGGCTCAGGGGAAAATGTTAGAATTTGGGATGACCCGTGGATTGCAGATGAGAGTGGGAGATTCATCACCAGCTCACGTTGTGCTTCCATCCATCAGGTTAGTGATTTGATTGACCCCCAAAATGGAGATTGGAATTTTCCTCTCATTGATGAACATTTTAATGATCGTGACAAAAGATGCATTCTTTCGATCCCCCTTAGTAGTGGAAATGAAAGTGATGAATTAACTTGGGGTCTTACAAAGAATGGTCTTTTTTCGGTTAAACTGCATATTTGTTAGGGAAAGGATGTAATCTTGATGATTTCCACCAAGCTTGGGTGGATATTTGGAGTGTAGAAGCTAGCCCAAAAGTCCGACACTTCCTTTGGCGTTTGTGCACAAACTCCCTCCCCACTAGAGCTCTTCTTCATCACCGCCACCTCATTGACAATGCTGCTTGTCCATGGGGCTGTGGTGACCGTGAAACAGTCATCCATACACTATTTGAGTGCCCCCGTGTTGCTGATTTGTGGAGGGATTGTAACTGCGAGGCTTTGTGCCTCGGATCTCCTGATGACTCGGTGTGTGACCGAGTCGTAGCCTGGAAAAAGTTAGACAAAAAGATGGTGATGAAGGGATGTTTCTTAGCATGGTGCATTTGGGGTGAAAGGAATCTATGGGTCTTCCAAGGAAAATGGACCCCCAACACGGTTCTCACCACTCGTGTGCAGCGCTTAGTGGAAGAATATGGCTCGTTCAATGCTCGCATCTACCACTCGAAGAAGGTGGCACAAACCAGCCCCAAAATGTGGCATGCACCACCAGAGGGGTTTGTGAAAATCAATGTTGATGCATCACTAGCAGTGGAGGGTTGGGTTGGTACCAGTGCTGTATGTCGAGATTCACAAGGTAAGGTTCTTTTCGCTGCTACCCGACGCACCAAAGGGTACTGGACTCCGGAGGTTGCTGAGGCAAAAGCCCTCCTCATGGGTGTTCGACTTGGAAAAAGGTTTGGCTTTAAAGATGTGATACTTGAATCTGATTGTCAAGTAATTATTGGCCGCCTCTCAAAGAGTACTATATTTCTTTCGGATCTTGATGCTATCCTTCATGACATTCTAGCTTCTTGTACTTTTTTCTCTTCCATTACTTGGTCTCACGTTTTACGTGACGGAAACTTTGTTGCTCATCATTTAGCTAAGCTTGTTCCTTTTGGTACTGAACAAATATGGGAAAATCACGTTCCTTTGGAAGTGGCGCCCTATGTACTTATGGACTCTTTGTCCTTTTCTTAATACTAGCTTACTTTTTCCCCTCAAAAAAAAATGTAGGATTGCCATGTTATTGATTTTTATTTTAAATATTTTAAAAATTAGAGTTCTACTTTTTTTTAATTACATAAAAGGAGGTTTGGATAGGGGATATTAGAGTTTCGTTTTGAATAAACAACCTAAATTATTATATTATGTAAATTGAATACAACTTTTGCTATCTATTTAAAATATTATAATTTCTTTTACCATTGGAGAGCGCTTGAATTATGCTTCAAAATAAGATCTGATCCATTTACAATATAGTTTTACAACTCATGAAAATATATTTAGTTAGCTGAATTGTAAGGCATTATTTAGTCTTTCTTTTAGATAAATATAATAATAGCTATAAGTATAGTGTACTGTATGTGATTATAGCATTTGATCATAGGTCCAATTTACAAGACCAAACGAATTATGTTTTAAACCTTAGTCGTAATCAACTGAACCAAAACAATTTAGTATTGCAACAAAATTTATTAAGGAAGCTTTGTTGTTACAACAAAAACTAAAATCTATAGCGATAAAGTTAGATATATATTAAAGTTTTGGATGATGAAAAAATTAGAGTTTGATTTTAAAAAACAACATTGGAATATTATAGAGAGCTCCACGTAAGCATGCCATATCATTCTATTTAATTTCTTAATTTTTAAAAAAAATAGTGTTCAACATAGATATAAATACATATAAGGTTTTTTGGATAAGTGGAGATTACAGTCTGACTTTAAATAAACAACCTAAATGATTATACTATGTAAATTGAATATAACTTTTGCTACATAATTCGTAATATTATGATTTTTATTACCATCGGAGAGTGCTTGAAATATGCTTCGAAATAAGTTCTATATATAATATTGTTTTGCAACTTATGAAAATATATTTATTTAGATGAACTATAACATAATATTTCTTCTTTATGTTAAATACATATAAAAATAACTATAAAAATAGCGTATTATATGTGACAATAACAATTATGTCTTTCAAAATCATACATTTAAAAAATGAGTTATATAAAGATAAAAAAAAATACATATCTATAGTTTTGAACCTATAGCATACCATGATGGCATTACATAAAGAATCAAATGAAAGTTTGTCAACAACATTGGAGAGGTATTACGCAATTGACTAATTATTTTATTCCTAGAATATTTATTGTATACATAATTATTTATGTTTTTCTTTTCCATATATCTATATGTCATATCTTATTCTTTTTCTCCGTGAACTTAATTCTACTAAAAGTAATTATGAACTCAAGGTTTGCGTTTCTAGACTATTTGAGATCACAGATCATAAAAAGGGGGAAGTTTGATACGTCTTGATATGGTCATGATTGATAAAGAGGTATTCTTTTCTCTTAAATAGTGTAATACCTAGGGATGGAAATGGATGATGGATCATCCATCATCCGCTTAACCCGGTTTCATTAAGCGGGTGAAAACCTGAAATAAACGGAAGGAAAGCGGGTGGCGGATGATGGATGATGGATGCGCGTCGGATGCGGGTGAGATTTTTTTTCATCCGTCACCCGACCCATCACCCGCTTAACACCCATCCATCATCCGTATTATCAATTATACATGTTTATTTACTTACTTTATTAAATTTGTTAGATGAAAATTTTAATAAACGTGTATCTTATGGCATAATTTTTTGTAAAAATTGTTATATATCTCATCACCCGCTAACCACCCGACCCACCCGTTCACCCAGTGGATGACGGGTGGATGGATGTGGGTAGGGGTGTAAGTTCGGTTTTTGGTTTGGTTTTGGGGTAAAACCAAACCAAACCAAAATAAATTCGGTTTTCATATTTCAAGTCCAAATCCAAACCAAAATTCGTCTCAAACCAAACCAAACCAAACCGAAATTACAAAACCAAAACCAAACCAAACCAAAAAACCGAAATTCTTTGATGATGCAAATTTTTTTTTCCAAATCTTACAAATAATACGAAAATTATCATGTTTCAAATCATCAAACATAGAAGAATTACTTCGAATTTCAACTAAAGCTTAAAATTGAAGTACTAGAACTAAAGATAATTGATAAAAACATCAAAACCCATATAGGATAGGCAAACTTCGGTTTGGTTTGGTTTTTTTCGGTTTTTGAAAATAAAAACCGAACCAAACCGAAAACCGAAAAATGAAAATTTTCCAATCCAAACCAAACCGAATTTTGAAAAAAACCAAACCAAATTATTAATTCGGTTTGGTTTGGTTTGGTTTGGTTTTCGGTTTTTAACCAAATAACTTACACCCCTAGATGTGGGTGACGGCTTATGCGGTGATGGATGGATGCGGGTGAAGCTCTACCCGCCCCGAACCCGATCCATTTCCATCCCTAGTAATACCCTATATTTTTGAGTATTTATTCAAGTGATTAAAATATTTATTTTCTAAAATAAATATTTTTAAGCAATGGATATTTTAGTACTTTCACTTGTTTTTAAATTATTTTGGCGGGAGATGGCGCCAAAATTAGATGTGTTAAGCTTTTGGTTTTAAATCCTAGTCAAAATTATATAAGTTTTCTTTAGAAAAAAAAAACATTTAAACAAAATGATTATTTGAACAAAAAAAAAGAAAAAAAGAAAAAAAATTTGTTATGGCCATGTTGGCCGGCCATCCTTAGTAAAGGATGTAAGTTTTTTTTTTTTGAACTCCCTTATTAATGTGTAGGTTACAAATCTTGGTTTAATCTCTTAATTTATGGTGAAGGTTACAAACTATTTAATTTTGGAAATATAGTACTACCTATTCTACTCCTATAAATACCCCATACTTAAGCCATCTTTTTCTCACAAACATTTTGAAGAATTCATACTCTCTTACTTCAAGGTTCTTCCTTCTCTTCTTCATCTATTCTAGTTTCATATTTCTTATTCAAGCTCCAATTTTCTTTGGTTTAAGAAAAATATTTTCATTTTCTTACTCAAAAATATTATGCTCATGATAGGTTATTCATGTTTAAATTCACTAGTGGAAAAAAATGCAAGGGCTGCGGTACAAGGGCTGCGTTTATTGAAAAACGCAGCCCTTAATAGTGAAGGGCTGCGGTTTTTAAGAAAACCGCAGCCCTTTTAGTGAAGGGCTGCGGTTTTTGGGCTAACCGCAGCCCTTGAGGGCCCAAATATGAAAATAGACTCCTTAATCTGTTCCCACGCACAAAGCGACTTTAAAGTTTAACCTAAATTTCTAATCTCAGTCTCGCCTCTCTCTAACCTCTTCCTATCTCTCACTTCCTCTCTCCTCTTGGCCTTGGTGACGCTCAACCGGCGACGCTTCCCTCACTCTGCAGTGGTTGTTCATCATCACGATGTCGGCTCGCCGGAGATCAGCACTGCTCTTCTCTCTCTTTCCTCTGTTCGTTGTGCTGCTGTTCTTCCCCCGCCGTTGCTCGCTCACCTCCGTCGCAAGCCGGCGCCGAATAACCGGACCGAATAATCCTGCTTACCGGAGTAACCGGGCCGCTGCATTGACCGGTTTAGGTTGCCTTGCTGAGGCCATCAAGAATTCTGAGGATGCTTATGGAAGGGCTCACCTCAGATTAGCCTCTTTGCTCATTAGGTCACTATTCCTTTATTTTATTAATTCATTCATTATTATGGAATTGTTGATTCATTGTTTTTGTAGATCTCAGTTTATGCCAATTGGATTTTGTTGCTATCTCATGAATTTTTCCTGGTTTAATTTTGATTGATTAGCTGTTAATTTGGTTTATGTGATGGACAGTGTTGACTATGTTGTCATGCTCATTATTTCGTTTTCAAGATTATGGGCAACTTTTTGGTTGGCGGTGTGATTGATTGAGTGTATAGATGGTGTTGCCTTGTACATTCTTTGAGTTCTTTGTATGCTTCAATAATGTTATGATTTAATGACCATTAGTGAGTGATTTCAGCGGTTGTGATTTTCTAATTGACTAATCTAATTTCATTTGCTTGAGCGACATATGGATGTGGATTCTACGAATTGTTTGGTCGGCTCTATTTCGTTGGTGCATTCTCGTTTGGTTAGGTTTTCTTTCCGTATCTCTTCGATTAATTGGTAATTCGACTAAATTTTCTTTTCTAATTTTTCTAATGGTTAGGTTTTCTTTCCGTATTTCTTCGATTAATTGGTTTGGTTTTTGATGCAATCTTTCTACTTGTTTTTTTTTGTGATTTGATGATTTTCGTTTTGTTATTTGAGTGAAACCCTAGAATTCTTGTAAAATTGTTGAAATGAGGTGTGTTAGTAGTTGATGTGTTTTTATTTGTTCTTGATAATTTAGGGATTTTGATTCCATGTCTTTTAATTCTTGAATGTCTTCGCATTTTAGATTTTGGTAGGTTAGTTTGACAATTAAACAGAATTTATCTACTAAAAGAGTTAGCGCCAAATTCAACGGATGGTGCAACTTAGAGCGTACACTTCGCATTGTAGATTTCGTTTTAGGTTTCTTTGTTAGTTTGCTATATATAACCATTGTCGTGTTGTCTTATGGGTTGTTTTTATGTATATAAATGATAATGTTTATAGATTATTGGATTATTCATTGTAAAGTAGTCATTTGGATGAAACTAGTCAATTAGGTATGTGGTAATTTGAATTAGAATGCTCAATTGGTTAATTAGGTATGTGGAAGTGGATTGGTCAAAAATATGAGAGTGGATGGTTTTGGGAGGTGATTGTTGATATTTTTATGTGTATGATATATTCTTTATTTGTGTATAGAGTATGATTGATTATGCTTTAAGTGGAAATCGGACGAACTTTTGAAGATTGATAATGAGGGACTCTGCATATGAAGCGAAGAGGAGAGAATTGTTGCATATTCACTTTTTATGTATCTCTTAAGTATGAGAAAAGGTATGTCTTATTCTCATTCTTTTTATCGAGTTTTGTTTTAGAAATTAGAACCCTTAATCCGAAGTTGATTGTTCGAGGATGAACCTTATATATCCCCTTTCCCTCTTAGTTGAAGATGATTGTTCGAGGAATTAGTATGGGCATTGTAGCCCCCTTTGGGATCATGGTACTGGTTTTGTTCAATTGTTTTTTACCCTTATTGCTTGCTTTTATGCTTAAAGTTCGTGAATTTAGTTAGTGTTTGATTTGGCATGTCATTTAACTATCTTCTTGGCCCTATTTTATAAGTTGTCTTGTCATGCTCTCTCACTACTCGAAGGATATTTGCATACCTCATAAAGCATCTTCACATGTTCTCGAAAGAGTTTCTCCATGTCAGATTCTTCCAAATCATGATTGGATGCACACCCTTGCAGATCTTTCTCAAGTTTAGGTTTTGACTCGGTCCAAGATGCCTAGTAATAGGAATTGCAGTCAATAGTTAACATGAACACGCCACTGATCTAATGAGAGTGCTAGAAAAACTCAATTTAAACAACTAGAATGCAAATACACAATCAAAGGGATATAGATAAAACATATGAGAAGTCGAGATGTTAATTCATAAGATAAAAGCATCCACATAATTTAGCACACAATTACTTCAAGGTGACAATCTTTATAAAAAAAAGGTGCACAGATTGTGTAATGAACCACTGAACCATGATTAATATATGGAGCTATGTAACTCCAATTTTTTCTATTTGGTGGTTAATCTTGCACTTCTGAAATGGGCGGACAAGGAACATAAATGACAACACTAAACAGCAATCTGGTAACCCAAATTTTACCTCAGAACTTTTTATTTTCTCATCTAGCTAGTAATGCTTGATATGATGCAGCTGCTTCCTTTCTACGAACCTTCAATCTTACTCTTTCCATCTCTTGCTCATCCTTTTCCTTTCTCTTTCGAAGCTCTCTCTCTCTTTCTTTCAACTTTCCTGCAAATGTTGCATTTGCGCAACACATTGATGAGGACCCCCAAAAGCATACTTTTCCTGCAAATGTTGCATTTGTGCAACACATTGAGGACCCCCAAAAGCATTAGAAAATTTTCAACCGAACAATCACACTAAAGAAAAGCTAAGAACGTCTCACTAGCACTCTAACTAGCCTAAAAATTTGTACAGAAAATGAGAAAACCCTAAGTTGAATGATTCTGAAGGCTCCATCATCTTGCCTGTCGCCATTCTAATTAAGTCTCTCCACTTCATGCTTTAACACTTCATTCAGGGTTGAATATAAATCCGCAAATGATTCAGTGACCTTAGAAACGATTTAGAAGGTCAAATGTTGATGTATCAACCTCTAACTATATAGAAAGGGGAAAGACACTCCCCAGAGTCACAATTAACGTGGGTATTCTTGTGAAAATTTCTTGTTTTTAAATGGAATCAAGATACTTGAGATATTTATATACTCGAGAGTTTAATATTGCCTCGATACTGAATCAGCTGTTCAAACCTTGGTTTGCTCTTGTCCCTGTTTAAAGATATACTATACAGATCAAACAGGGCATGAGACTCACCATCTCGCAACCGAGCTTGTTGTTCCATGGCCTCGTAATCGAAGCTTGAGTTACGTGTTTTCACTTGATAGACCCGTTGTGTCTCTAAACAACAAAATTATAGAAAAGTAAGCACATACGGAATTACCGGTGAGGATACTTAAATGCCTTAAACCTCCGAGGATACTACAAATTTGTAATTGTACGTCTATAAAAGGGATGAATTAACAAGCAAATGCGTGAAGTTACCTATGAGATGTATGGTATGAGTCCAAAGCAAATATACCGATACAAAGTGAGCATGTGCGAAAGAGTGGTTGATCTTTAATATAACATCGACCTTTAATAAGTCATCATATAGCCAAGATTTTGTACCAATTGAATCCGGACTAAACATACACACTATTAATTAGCATTAAAATAGTCTTCCTTGTATAGTTAGTAACTGCCACCCACATGTTTTTGTACATTTCTTGTTGTTGGGAATTTTCCAATTGTGAGGCAATAGGGGTCAAATGCTTTCAATTGGTATGTTATGTGGTGTAATTTGTAAATTTTATTTTCTTTTAAGGGTTATTATGAGGTGCCTTTGCCACTACATTAGAAAATTTGAAGATCTCATAACTAAGTTATACCAAGATTGATGATATTTGATGCTGTTTCTGATAAAAACTTGCAGTGGAGAACATGTGAAGGTAAGGAAGACAAGGTCGGTGTACTTGTCCAACCGTCTTTGCTAGCTATTGTGTTCAACGGGAACCATTTCTTGCGAGGCTTAGCAAGATCCTTTGCATCTTATGCATGTGGTGTATCACTATGCTTAATATAAGACAGGTTCATGTTTGTATAACAATAATTAGAATGTAAGTAAAAGTTTTGTCAATATTTTTGCAATATGTTATGTACACATGTAATTTAATCTATATTTGTGTAAAAAACATAATTTGCAATGAAAAATGATACTTATATATATATATAACTGTTTGGGAACATTTAGGACTAAAAAAATGCAAAAAAAAAAAATTTTTTTTTTTTTTTTTTGGGTCACAAGGGTCGGGCGGCAAAAACCGCAGCCCTTGGTGGGTTAAGGGCTGCGGTTAAGGGCCAAAACCGCAGCCCTTAACCCACCAAGGGCTGCGGTTTTGGCCCTCAACCGCAGCCCTTAACCCACCAAGGGCTGCGGTTTTTGCCCCAACCGCAGCCCTTAACGCGCTAAGGGCTGCGGTTAAAAACCGCAGCCCTTCCTAAATGCCAAGGGCTGCTAGTCTAATGGCTGCGGTCAAAAAACGCAGCCCTTGGGCCGTTTTTGACCGCAGCCCTTGGGCTTTTTTCCTCTAGTGATTCATGATGAAGTTCATGTGATAAGTTACTTATTGGTTGGTTAGGAGAAAGCTCAAGCACAAGAATAAGTGAAGTTACTAGTATACTCTTTGTGCAAGATCAAGGTACGTTATGTAGCTAGATCTTTTAAAATGTGGTTTTATGTGATAAAGTTGTTTATTGACTTAATGGTTGAATGGATTTGGAAATTTGGTTTAAAATGGTTACAATATTTAATTATTCACTCTTGGAGGTGAAAAGAAGGAATGATTTTATCAATCATTTTTATATAAAAGTTTTGTTATCCTTTTTGGAAAATTAAATTTTTTTTACAAGGAAAGGTTGATTGGTTTTTATGAACTTTGAATGTTTAAAAAGTTATTTATGAGAAAAGGAGATTTATTCATAACTTACAAGTCATATTATTATTATTATTATTACCGCTTAATTAACATTAAGAAGGGTTTATGCTTCAAAGTCCACTTGTTGGCAATTATTGTTACCCCTTGATATAGATCCGTGATGGGATGACTAGCTTGGGGGTGTGCACACTTAGGAAAAGGAAGGGGGGATAAGAAGAGGAGTTGTTTTCAATATTATTGTTAATCCAAGTTATTTGGAAATAGTTTATTCTTAAAATGTTATTCTTGAATTATTAGTGATGGAGTTTTCGAAATATAAATTATTACGAACTAGCAAATGTGTTACTTATCTAGTGCATTTCGTACTCAGTTTTCTGACGCTTATTTCCTTTTTCCTATTTGGCTTTGCCCTGTTTACCTATTAGGTAAGCAGTTTAGCAGGTAAATTTTGGATGTGCATGGGAGCATACTAGGAAAGGGATCTTCACCTAGATTATTAGGGTGTTTTATTTATTTTGAGTTTGAGACAATATTTATTTTAATAATAAAGAAGTATTATTATTCTGGAAGTTATTTAGTTAGTTAGTAGTTGGTTGCCGAAAGCATGTTAGTCACGTGGCGGTAATACTCCTAAATTACTCAAATATTATTTACTAAATTATTTATTTGAAAGTGAGTAATTTGGGGGTGTTACAAATAGTATTTTCGATTATTAGTATATGTTAATTTTATATTTAATTAATTTTATTCATGATACCATCATTATAATTTTCGTTTTGGCTTTCCCATCTTCCATTCTATATGCGTTAGTGTTTATGTGCTATATTAAAAGTTGAAGTTGTTGCTGACTTGCTGGCACTCACTGTTTTTCTCTATTCTTTCTGCCTTGCATCTATTAAATTATTACCCTCTACTTTCTTAAAGTATCATTCAGGTATTTTTCATGTTAAAATTGTGTTAGCTATTGTTAGTTATACCAATTATTGGGATATTCTCTCCGTTCTCTTTTGTTCTTCCTGCATTCCCCATTGGGAAATTTCAAAAAGTTCTTCCTATTTTGAATCTCCCTATTATTAGCCTACTTTTTAGACAAAACTACCCTTAGTATAATTATATAATGACAGCTTAATCCCTCTTTTCTGATGTCATTGGGTCCACAACATTGAGGAGTGATAAAACGCTCATTGTGAGCGGGTTACCAAAACCACTCACAGGGGTGTATTGGTACTTTAAGATTATAGAGGGGGTAAACTGGTAACTTAACACTTTAAATGAAGTCAAGATGGTTTGAGGGAATTGACTAGGGAAATGGAAGGGATTCCCCCACTTCACTTCGATCTTCCTTTTATTTGAAAAAAAAATTCTCTCTCCTAATTTATTTTTCTCTCTCTTTCTCTCTCCTAGTTTATTTCTCTCTCCTAAGTAATTTCTCTCTCCTAAGTTTTCTCAGCTGGAACGATTTTGTTGTCCGAAGATTGAGAGCACGGCAAACTGATAACTTCTTCCCATCTGCTATAACGGTATGTGAAATTTCTTCCTTACTTGCACATTATGAAAGGCTGGATTTTTTTAACGAAATTTATTGTTTTTGGGGAAAATGGAAATGGGTTGCATATGTAAACCCACATTTGAAGGGTTGTAAATTTTGTTTGGAATTAGTTAAATAGCATAGGTATTCAGAGGTATATAATAATAAACTGATATTTAATGTATTTTGGTAGTTGGAATTTTGGTTGAAGTTGATGAAATAACGATGTTTGTGTGGAAAATAGGATTTAGGACAGTAAATTGGAAGTTAGTACTGTGTTTTAATTGAAATGGTTTTGGAAAATGTGATCTATCTAAAATTTATGATGCCCTAATTTGATGGGTTAAACCGAACATTCTGTTATTTGTGTATGAAGTAGAGTAATTATTAAAGCAGAGTAAAGTAATTATTAAAGCAGAGCATAAATTAAAAGGGTGTGGTTCAGTGTAATTTAAGTTGTATTCATGAAAGTTGAATAGAATTGTTAAGGGTAATTAGAGTTGAATTCATGAAAATTGAATAGAATTGTTATGGGTAATTAGAGTTGGATTCCTGAAAATTGAATAGAATGGTTATGGGTAATTTGAGTTGAATCCGTGAAAATAGATTGGAAGTGCAAAATTAGTAGTGGAAAGTTGAAAGGTTTCTACTCATGATTTTCCATCTCTAATTTTGGTGATCTAATGGCGATTAATTGCTTTCCGATGCATATTGATGTTTCATGCAATTAAGTGACATGGCAAATTGGAACATTATCATTCAACTTAAACTATATGAAAGGGTAGTAGAGGAGCCAAAGCTATATATTGGAATGGATGGTTTGCACTCATTATATTGGAAATTGACTTGCTTGTGAACAACTCACCAATCACCGTATACTAGTTAGGTACCAAACTGGTTAAGCTTCGATTAGAACTGCGAGTAGAATTAGATTAACTGGTAAAAGAAAATTCGGTGATTGTGTAGCTACTATATTTTTCTTTAGTTTGTTTGATTGACAAAAATATCTGTTTACACCATATTGAAGAACCTTTTGAGAAGGGCATTTGTAGCATTTGAGAATGGTTTCCGAGGCAAAAGTAGGGGACATGGTCACTCATCACATAAGAAGCCGAAAACTGTGGGTATTTGTGAATGTTAAAGTATCATCATTGTTAATTGTGACTTACAATTAGTGTTACTGAATTTGTGAATCATACGGTCAAAGTATTATCATTTTTTTCAGCAGGTTGAATTGGAGAATGTAAGTGAATTGGATGAGGATGATGAACAAGAGGACGAGGAGACGCAAGAGGAGCAGGAGGAGGAGGATGACCAAGATGAGGTATAGTGTGTAGTCCAACCCTGTTTTTATGTAGGAACAAAAGTATATGTGAAACTATTAATGAGGAATGAAATGTTGATATGAAAGCGAAACGGGACGGAAGATGAGTGTTGCGAAGCGAGGTAGACGGAAGAAAATTCTTCCGACAATGTACAGGGTAAGTAGTAGTTATTTCATATATAGTAGTAATAACTAATAAATATAATAGGGCAGATATATGAACAACAATGATTGTGGTACAATTTGCAGGTCAATCGCATGACGAAGGGGGGGGGGGGAAATCAAGAAAGCTCGGCTAGTACATCGCAACACAAGTAGCTAAGCAAAAAAAGGGTAAGCAGAGTTGGTGGTATACTTAAATGAAGTGACTTAAATTATTGTATGTTTTATGTTTAATGGATGTATATGTTGTTATAGGAACCGAATACGAGTTATCGCATTGAAACATTCGGGAAGATTGTTAGTGGATTTGACTATAGGAAGAGACAGTTAGTGAAGCAGATGGGGTTTGGTGGTTTGTTATTCTAACAGGGCATAGGTTTACCTAGAAGCCTTTGTTACTGGTTATGTACTAGGGTTGATGTGTATAGGAGGAGTTTGTTGATTCCTGATGGAAAATAATTCCCTTTGAATAAGACACAGGTTCATTGGGTTTTTGGGATTCCAAATTTGGTCCAAAGGTAGTACCAGTAGATGATCATGATGATGACAAGGTACATGCTGAGGTAATTAGGATGTGGGAGAAGTATGGTTACCGAACTCCATCGAGTACTAGAGGAATTAAGTGTTCAACAATACAGAGAGTGTTGGAAGGTGGTTGTGAAGATGAAGTGGAGTGGAAGAAGGCATTTTTATGCTGGCACTTAATGATGTAATCTGCCCGACGACATGCCAGAGAATCTCCATCAACATTTTGCCATCAGTTGATGTCGCTGACCAAGCGGATGATTATGACTGGTGCTCCTTTTTTCTTGATCACTTGATGCACTGTGTGGGACATTTGCTAAACGGTTCTACCCAGATGGATTTGCTAAGGGGCGCGGGGGTTGTACCATGAATCTAGCGGTAAAATTGTAATAACAAGTTGTTGTCATCCTGGAATGAATGGACTATATTATACTATATTATAAATGAACTTGTAATATATGTGCAGGTCATGTACTTGGATCGGTTGAATAGGTCACCAGTAGAATGGGGTTTATTCCCTAGGATTAGGGCTTGGCCGAAGATTGAAGTGCACAAGGCAAAGAAGGAAGATTGTTGCGAAAGTGGTGATTTTGGATTGATTGGAGTAAGTGTAAAATTATATACATGTGTATGGTTATTTATAGGTGTTATAAATACATCATATCATAATTTCTGAGTGTCAATTAACAAGTACTAGTAAATGCTAAGGATTGATTATTGGTACTAGTGTGTTGATGTCACATATGCAGGGACCCATCCTTTGGCTGCAAGAGATGTGATGCCATCCACCCATGCTGTTGAGGTATACTGAAATAATGTAAACATGTAGAAAGGTTGATATTGTGTAATGTAAACATATAGAGATCAGTTGATATTGTGTATTGTTAAATAGGATATGGACCGGTGCACAGTTGGTGGAATGGAGAATGTAGACGACGAAGTAGAGGTCGGAAGCACCTTAGAGAAGGTATATGAAGAAGGCTTGGAAATAAAACAATAGGGGAAAACGTGAATTCATTAGTTAGTACGTAACTAAGTATAAAAGTAACTTATGATTAATAGTTAAATTTTGTTGATTGTGCAGTGAGAGAGAGTAGTGGTAGAGTGTTGAGGAAAAGGCGTAACCATGTGTCGATGGAAACAAGTCACCCACCACCCATCCCTAGTCCCCCACCACCCATCCCTATAGCCCTCCTGAACAGCCCTTCTCCAGCCCTCCCAGTGAACAGCTCGTACCCAACCCTCCAACTGAACATGCCATCCCTAGGCCCCCTCTTGAGCAGCCCCCACCTAGTCCCCCTCCACGGCCCCATCCCTAGCCGCCCCCTCCCCGACGGCCCCTCCCTAGCCCTCCTCCACAACCTCTCCCTAGCCCTCCTCCACCCCCCTCCCTAGCCCCCTCGACGGCCCCTCGATAGCCCTCCTCCACGGCCCCTCCCTAGCCCCCCTCCACATCCCTTCCCTAGCCCCCTCGACGGCCCTCGATAGCCCTCCTCCACGGCCCCTCCGTAGCCCCCCTCGAGGCCCTCCTCCACGGCCCCATAGTCCTCCTCCACGGCCCCTCCCTAGCCCCCCCTACCACGCCCCTCCCTAGCCCCCTCCACGGCCCCCGAACGGCCCCTCCACGGCCCCTGAACGGCCCCCTCCCACTAAAGTGGCCCTCCCCATCCCCTCTCCACAGCCCCTCCCTAGCCCCCATGATAAGCCCCTCCCTAGCCCCCTCCACGGCCCTTGAACGCCCCTCCTCCACGGCCTCGACCGGGCCTCCAAAGACAACCCCACCCGGTCCCCTCCCCGGCGGGGACGATACAAGTGGAGCCGGCACAAGTAATGAACGGGAAGGAAGTGGTGAAAAAGTTGATGGGAGGACGGTATACATGTGTGAATGAAGGTAAGTCTATTACTTGTGTAAAAAAAAAGTTTCGGATGAATAAGTGGTGAAAAAAAAAGATGTTTAAGGTATTGTAATACAATAAAAATTGGATAAATTGCAATTTTATTTTCAGTTCCCAGTAATATGTTGTAAAAATATTTGAGCATGTTAGATATGCAAGTTGAACTAAGGAATGGAAGTTAAATATTTTAGCATGAAGTAATGCAAGAGGGATTTGAAAAGATAAAAGATGTTGAAAAGAATGCAGTAATGTGAACGACGAGTAAATTATTTTTATAAAACATCGTTGTAGTCCAAATTTCTTTGTTATTTTATGTTGAAAACATTCACATGTATGATAGGCTACTTGGGGTTAAATTAAAAAATGCAGGGCTGGGGTTAGATGAGGTGTTGAAGACCCCTAATGCAATGCGCACAATGTTTGATAGTAGTCTAATAACCAATACGAGGGAGGATGATGGTATGTGTATAATTCATATTAAGAAATGTGTTAATAGCTTCATATTTACATTTGTGAAAGAATTGAAAATAATATAATTGTGCAGCTGGACTCATATCAGTCATTGACATGATAGTTCAACAATATGGTAGTAACGATGCCCTTTTGACATCTCCATATCGTGTTGGTGGTGGTTCGAAGTATTGGTGGTCCGGTGATAGGGGAAAGTAAGTTGGCGAGCGAAGTCATATGCAAAGGAAAACAAAGTGCTCACGTAAGAAGAGGGAGGGATATGTGGAGACTTGGCGGCCTTCGGAGTACAAGAAGTATAAAGCAAAACTTGTCACTTATTTGCGTAGTTGTTATGAAGAAAGAGGGGATATGGTGTTGCTGGCTTGCTTGGGGAAAGAAGCAACACTTAGTACTTGCTCTTCTGTTTTGGACCCCGATGCAAGTGTTGATATCAACGTGTGTTCCTTATTCCTACGCATGTGTGTGAAAATATTTATATGCTTAATTTTGTAGTTATTGAAAACCACTAACTTGCAGTATATTTACAAATGCAGTATGTGACTGTGGCGGGTCTTTTGTATGGGAAGGTGTGGGAGCAACGATTCCCAGGGTGGAGTAGGCGGTTCATGATGGATCCTATGTTTGCGGTATGTGGCAAAAATTGGCAAAAATGAGTTCTTATAAAGTATTCATAATTCTGAATATGTTGTAAATTAGGTAGAAAATAAATAATATATTAATTGGAACATTAGGGTCTACTGAATACAAATCATGTTGTTTTCAGATTCGTGTGCTTGAGTTTGATAGTTGTTATACTGATTCGTATGCGGCGCTCATGTCTATCATATCTTCGTTCTCCAAGCATCTCTCGGGGACCCCGTCTACGAGGATTAGCCATGTATGTTTTTGACCTTTTTTTTAATTTAATTAAGGATTTAAGTCAATCAATGTACATGAATGTTAATGTTGTTGTTGTACTATTAATGATTCATTACTTGAATGTAGGTATTTGTACCCGTGCTGGAGAACAACCAATGATGGTGCGTTGCATACTCACCAAATCGCAAAGAGGTATTAGTGATGGACCCATGGCAAGTGAATGATGCGGGTACGTTCCACGTGATTAGTCTTAATAAGCTGGTGAGTTATGTTTTGCATATTAACTATTATTACCTTGTAGTCATTTGTATTCCTATATATTCAGTGACTATATCGAAGTAAATAAAACAGGCGTCCGCTATGGACATGCTTTCCAGTACGTGGATGAAAGTTGGGTTGTAGGAGGCCTCCACACATGGGATAAAGATATGCTGGATATCACAACGAAAGATGAAATGTAAGATTAATTGTAAACAATTTAAATTTTGTGCTATGGGTTTCGTGCGAGTTGTTGGAACGTGAATATGCTATATAACTTTGCTCATAACTTTGTTGAAATTGGATAAAGATGTCGTGAATATGGGTGTAGGTTCATTATAGCTGATTCAGGAGTGCAAATGTTGGTCGCTATTAAGGGGTGTGCAGATCGTTTTGTGGAGATGTTATTTATGGTAATGTTATTTGTATATTACATCACGCATAGTTCTTGTAAACGTAAATAGGTCGATTAAAATGTTATAATTTTGTAATTGCAGGATTCGATGGTGGAGGAGAGAAAAAGGATTTTGTGCAAGGACATTATGTGTTCTGAAAATGATGCAAGGGAGGAAGTAATTAGTGCCATCAATGGACTTAAGAGGAAGAAACTTTCAGACCTGTAAAAATGTCAGCATGAGAACAATATATTTTGTACTTAACATGATACGTGATACGTAATTTTTGTGGTGTACATATACTAACTAACTAACGATGCTAAGTTGATATAATCTACTGAAGCAACAAATAGGTGATTCAATTCAATTCACATTCATACTCATTGAGGATTGAAGATTGTTGAGCACCTAATATCATAGTGCATTGAGGCTTTTTTGTAATGTACAAAATTGCCCAATTTTTGTAATGTAAATATTATATTTAGGAAAGTAATATTTTATAGGGAAAAAACATAGTTGGTGGGGGTAAAGTTGTTGGGCCATAATATGGCGAATTGATATGGTCATATATGCTGTAGAAGTTAAAATGTGGCATTGCATTTTATGAATGGGCCCAGCATATATGTGTTATGTCACTAATGCTTGTGGATCTATTGAAAAGTATTATTTGTGGGGTAAAGTTGTTGGGCCATAATATTAGTGCGTTGGGACATATTTTGCAGTATTTTTCTTATATAAGGTACCTTGAATTGAAAAAGCATATAGATATACATATATGTAAATGCAAGTGACAACTTAATGCAAGTGACAACTTAAATTAGTTTTAAAGAAGGAATACAGGATAATTGCTCAACTATATAACATCAGATGTGTTAGTTGGGGTATATAATTCTAGCCCACTTATTATTGCCCTTTGAAGAAACAACAAAACTAGCTCTACCGGTAGTAGACATAACCAGAATCCCTCCAAATGAAGCTTCACTTTTCACAATACTAACGGCACGAAAATTGAAGTTTCGCAATATAACCCGCATCATTGTTTCAGTTAATCTTGTCTCAGCCATTATGAAGATGTCTGGAGCGTGATAATCTAACAAATGTCGAAGCCTGCTAGGAAATGATTCCCTCGCCAAACCCCGACAATTCCATATCGCAATAGAGATGTGGGCCGTGGTTTGTTTCATCTTCCTTCGGGTGTCGTTTATGTGGTTGTTGTTGTTTATAAATGCGTCATGTTCAGCTTGTAGGATTAAGTTGAATACCCTGCCATCTCGCATGTCAACCGTGGACTGGATTATGTTAGCCATCACTTTGACCGCCATAGGGTTAGGTTGTATTATAGGGACCCTTACCAATTTGAAGTCATCGCTAAAACTTCGCATACCATCTGGTCCGAACCATGCATTTTTAATTGAAATATTTCCCTGTTAATTGGTAGCCTTATAGGAGCAAATATATCAATCAGGTGTGCAGCACTTAAGATGTCACTCAACTCTGACCCCACGTAATGAACACTTTAAGTACCTTCGGTAACATAGCAATGTCACTTATGTCTGGCATATTGAAAGGTTGTGCTATATCTTCCGACGTGAATTGGACGATATTGGACATCTTAAGAAACTTAGGACCTAAATCGGAGGCAATATACTCATTCAAATGAAATGCCTCCATTTTTAGGAACTTGTCGGAGGAGGTAGGTGTGTTGGCCCGTGTAAGTGTCTTAGGACCATAGGATTGGTCGGCTATTAGAAGTTGTAATTTTATTTTATTTTTTGTAAGGGATAGTTGTTGGCTAGCATGTAACGTAATTTGGGGCATATTGATCCCATACTCATTGTGCCCCTTGATAGCTTTTGTGAGTATGAACACCATAGGAGTGAATATTTTAGGGAGAAAAAGGAAGGCATAAGGAATCTCAGGATTTATGTGGATAAAAGGATGTATGTTCTTCTACTTAGACCCCTTTTAATAGGAGGTGACTATCGGGCCCACAACTGTAGACTAATGTAATTTTAATTATCATGTTGCGATTATGGTATATAAAGTTAGTGAAACTCCGAACAATGTTTTTGTACAACGAACCCATGTTTGTGTAAGGGTAAGTTATGTTTTTCATAGTTACTCGTAGTAAAGGCTAGTTCATCTATGTTAAGCATCAAGCATTCCCAACTGCATAATTCCAACCATATTTCATAATATATTTCATTTTCATAACAAAATTTTCCATTACACATATGGTTACACACTTTCACAAGTAGTTAGTTCACATTACAATAATACCAAAAGTAACACTACTTTTTACTTACGAATAAGTTAGTACATATTTGAAACTAGATTTACTTTTCAATTCCACATTTCCATAAGAAATACTACTTTTTAGTTACCATTTTCCATGACATTACAAGTTCATAGGTTGAACACAGCCACACATGTTGTGCAATGGTTAAATGCAAGGCTGTGCGTATAATACCGCACCATCGTACACATTTTCCTCTTCTATTGTTGAAAGGGAATTCAGTTTCTTGTTGTCCAGCCATAAAGTAAAATTCTCCGGGGTTGAATCACGATCAATGACCCATGATTTGATTATAGCACTAACCTTGGAATCTGCCCTCACACGTTGTTGATCAATGTTTGGTGCGGATCTTAAGTCTTGTATAGTGAACACGCGCCATTCGGACCACGCTTCATGCCTCGGGTTTGCTGACAATCCAAAAAGATCTGGTCCCTTAATATATTTTGCAGTCAGCTTATTTTGGTGTCTTGTGAAAAAAAAAATAAACAAACTTTAATTAAATATGTACATACCTGTAAGTAGACTAGTACGACGTCGTGACCCTTAAAACCAACCATGAAAGGTGTTTTGTCATGGGAAATGTATCGATGATGGTAACAAAGCCATATATCATCGGGATTCACACCAGCTTTACGAGCATAATTCACGTAAACGTAATTAAATTTTTTATTCACTCCCATGACGTACTCAATCCCATGGTCATCTACTCCCCCACCTTTGACAATGAAGCTACACATAACCGGATGCCATCTACCGTCATATACACCACTGATTATGTCGCTTTGTGAGCTATCATTTGATTTATCTTCTTGCTCATCATCTGAATTTTCCATCCTTCTGAGAGAGGAGTTTTTGTAATATAATAGAAATTGTGTACTGTGATGTCTTATGAGAGGCCACCCATCCCTAAGTGATTATATATATATATATATATATATATATATATATATATATATATATATATATATATATATATATATATATATATATATATATATTACATTGCAATAAATGTTCTTCTTGTTGTAGGTTTAAGTATTATGACATTGTATTTAATGGTCCTTCATAGTTTTGCAGAAACATTTCTTAATGGCATAATAGTAAATTACAAAGTTATATCTTCAATTCACGTTTTCAATGTATGTAGTAGTTTAAAATAAATTTTAAATTTAAATCAAAAGTAACCAAATAATAACATCCAAAATACATCATTAATATATGATAAGCCACGAAAACAAGAAGTTGATGCAGTATAACACCAAATTTAACATACAAGCACAGTAATCAAATGTATTTAAATAACATAACTCCATCTACTAATCCTACATTGGTTGCTACAATGAGAATATTCTTTAACAGTCTTCTTGTTCTCTTCAACTCAGTCTGAATTCCTTTCAAGGTTGTACCCAATTCCGATGTTCGACAATCGTCACATATAGTAGGGCATCCATTGTTGGAATGAAGCCAAAGGAAAAATTTGCAATCTCTCTCCTACAAAATATATATGAGGATGATGGAAAGTTAATTAAATTCCCTAAATAAAGGATTATTATATTTTAAACATTACCGGCCAAAGGGGGCAACTGTAGAACTTCCTTCCATAGTTTCTTCCGAATTTTGTCACACGGAGGACCGCAGCACCCCATGGTTGCAATTCACCTAAACATTGGGGGAGATTTCGTGATGAGACCCGGATGCGAGGGAACCGATGGATCTTTCTGTTTACTTTTTCCCTATAACCATATTTTCCAAATGAGTTTGGGGAGTGGATATTTGGATAAATTTTCCAAGTTAAGAAATGAACTTGAAATTTGAAAACATGAAGTTCACCCTATTTCAAATGTTATTTTAAACTAAAACAAATGAAGTTCAACATATGGGGGTATGTGGATAATTATATATACTCTTGTTTCCATCTTTTTATAAATGAATCAGTACCAAATAATTCACCCCCCAGTAGTTGACCATTTGATGGAATGTTTTCAACTAAAAGGGTTTCCAACTAGTTCACATAAACAAGTGTTCCAACTAATATAAGGGTTCAAAGACAAGGGATCCCCCATACATAAACAAGTGTTCCCGATGCATAAACAAGTGTTCAACTTACACAAACAAGTTGACATAAAAGTGTTCCCCATACATAAACTAATTGAAATGAATGAGCTAATGTGTGATTTAATTAAACCAAGGAGTTAATGAAATAACTAAAGAAAACACTTGAGTCAGTTATTATCAAATTCAATTGAACGAACGCGTTAATAATATAACTAAATAAAACACTTGAGTCAGTTATTATCAAATTCAATTGAACGAACGCGTTAATCATAGAACTAAATAAACCACTTTAGTAAGTTAGTATTAAAAAGAATTGAACGAAGTCGTTTATCAAATAATTAAATACAACACTTTAGTAAGTTATTATCTAATTCAATTGAACGAACGTGTTAATCATATAACATTGGGTTAAAACACTTGAGTAAGTTATTCCTTAAATTCAGTTCAACGAAGGCGTTAATCATATAACTAAAGAAAACACTTGAGTCAGTTATTATCAAATTCAATTGAATGAACGCGTTAATCATATAACTAAAGAAACCACTTGAGTAAGTTATTATGTAATTGAATTGAACAAAGGCGTTAATCATATAACTAAATAAACCACTTGACAAAGTCATTCTTAAATTGAATTGAACAAAGGTGTTAATCACATAACTAGATAAAGCACTTGACTAAGTTATATAAAATTCAAATAACGAAAGCGTTAATCATAGAACTAAATAATCACTTTAGTAAGTTATTATTAAAATGAATTGAACGAAGTCGTTTATCAAATAACTAAATAAAACACTTGAGTCAGTTATTATCAAATTCAATTGAACGAACGCGTTAATCACATAACTAGATAAAGCACTTGATTAAGTTATTATCAAATTCAAATGAACGAAAGCATTAATCATAGAACTAAATAATCACTTTAGTAAGTTATTATTAAATTGAATTGAACGAAGCCGTTATCAAATAACTAAATAAAACACTTGAGTCAGTTATTATCAAATTCAATTGAACGAACGAGTTAATCACATAACTAGATAAAGCACTTGACTAAGTTATTATCAAATTCAAATGAACGAAAGCGTTAATTATAGAACTAAATAATCACTTTAGTAAGTTATTATTAAATTGAATTGAACGAAGCCGTTTATCAAATAACTAAATAAAACACTTGAGTAAGTTATTATCAAATTCAATTGAACGAACGCGTTAATCATATAACTAAATAAACCACTTTAGTAAGCTAGTATTAAAAAGAATTGAACAAAGTCGTTTATCAAATAATTAAATACAACACTTTAGTAAGTTATTATCTAATTCAATTGAACGAACGCGTTAATCATATAACTAAAGAAAATACTTGAGTACGTTATTCTATAAATTCAGTTCAATGAAGGCGTTAATCATATAACTACATAAAGCACTTGAGTAAGTTATTATGTAATTCATTTGACCGAAGGCGTTAATCATATAACTAGAGAAAACACTTGAGTACTCAAATCTATTAAATTGATTTGAGTAAAGGCGTTAATCAAATAACTAAATAAAACACTTGAGTAAGTTATTAAATAGAAAACTTCAATAAGTAATTATCTAAATTTCAAAAAAACTTCACTACACTTGCAAAAGTTATTACACAAAACAATTGCATAAGTTATTACTACACTTGAATTGAATGAAGGATGTAATGAAATTACTAAGTAAGTTATTACTACACTTGAGTAAGTTATTATGTAATTGAATAAGGATTAAAATTAAATACATGATGGGTTTAAGTAAGTTATGTATATTGAGGAATTAATAAAAAAACTTAAAAGCACATAACATCATACTATATTTCGTGTATTCTATTAAAAAAAGCTGAAGTATATTTCACTTCTCATAAGTAGTAACCAAAAATAGTATTGAAATCCATGATGGCACCTTAAAAACTTATTGTACAAAGGTTGACTAAATTTCACTTTGTTTAACATAGACAGTCAGACTTCCATTCTCCAACATTAGAAACAAACAAAGAACTCTTTTCCACAATCCACAACATAACCTTACAAACAACCAAAGCCTTTTCACCTCCCCTGTTTTCAACGACAAGTTCAATTCCATTGATCAAACCAACATGGATGTTGAAGAAGATGAAATTCCACTGCAAGAACCAACAATGAACCCACCACATGGTTGGGAATATTTTGAACATCTAAATTTGACCATTTATGCTAAACTGGCCCAAATAAGAGGACTCGAGATGTACTTCCACCAATGGGAGTATCATTGTTACCATGGTTGGTACGGAGAAACGGATGTGGACCCGTCTACGCTAAGGGATTTGATAAAAAATCCGAAAAAGGATTTGTCAAACTCACCTATGTTTGATGCTTTGTTCATGACGAAAAATGGCATCACAGATGTTGGTTATCTCCTCAACAAGTTGGATTTGGTCCAACTCCCCAATGTGTTTCAAGTGCTATATGATTGGAGCTTGGAGAAATTAGATGAAGCTGATTCGAAGAAGATAATTCCCGACTTTGCCATCCCAATCATTGTCCATAAGCCATCAATCCCAACTCAGGGGAAGATAAATATATTCAGGGGGTCACAGGTGCAGATTGTGATGGGGTCGTACACCGATGGGGTGCATGTCATGCACGTACTAAAACCATTGTCAAGGATAAGTATGTATTTGTCTGGCTTTGAACGGGTGAACAGGAAGTAAAACTTGAGGTTCAATTTGATTCGTATGATTGGGGCAAATTGGCCTCAACACCCTGTACTATACCTTGGGTGCACCCCAAACCACCAACCACTTAGTAGCCTAAACACCACCAACTACGGGGGGGGGGTACCCCACTAACTACGGGGTGGGATGCAGTCTGTACCATAAAAACCCACCGTCATCGGCAACATTTTAGGCTTCCGGCCTCGGTTGGTGGGGTGCAGTCTGTACCATAAAAATCCACCGTCATCGGCAATATTTTATCGGCAACATTTTAGGCTTCCGGCCTCATTTATGGTACGGAATGCACCCCACCCCATAGTTGGTGGTGTTTAGGCTACTAGTCGTAGTTGGTGGTGTTGGGTGCACCCGAGCTATAGTTCAGGGTGTTGAGGTCAATTTTGCCTATGATTGGAGGTGTCCATCAAAGAGCATTATTTGCACCACATACTTGTATAATGTATTGGAATTGTAGAAATGCGGCAAGACCTTCTTTTGTCGAAAATTTCTGGACTCTTTTGGGCATACTCCAACTCGATGTTTTAGTTTTACTTGAAGTTGGGCCATTGTTGAGGGTCTTGGGAGGACCAACGGTGTAGTTCTTATGTGGCACGATAGGAAGTTGGAGGTCACCTTAACTGGGCATGTTCCTGGAGAGAAGGCAAGGTTGCATGCATATATAATGGTTAGTATAAATTGTAACTCAATATTACCATTGTTAACTTCTATTACTTACTAATTTTAATTGTTGTTATTACAGGCGAAACCAGAAATTCCTATAAGGAGGAGGTTCTATGCGCCATGACGTCCACAATGCACCATCAACATTTTGTGAACTATGCGAATGAAGTTGTCAATCTTTTGGATTTTTTGGTCATTACAATGAAGTGATGGAATTTTTTTGGATGTTTTCAAAGTTAGTATGCGAGTCATGTTTTCAAAGTTAGTATGCGAATCATGCTGTAAAAGTTATCCTTATTTACGTGAACTAACAAATTTTGGTGAATTAATAACATATAATTATATGTTATCCTTATATGTATATTTCCTTTATTGTATGGCAAAACCTTATTGGTTTATTAAATTTCGTTTGTCCTTATAATTAGATTTCTTTTATTGTATCGCAATAACCATATTGATTTAGTGTAGCTCAAAAAACACTTGAAATTTCTTCCTTTATTCACAAAAACTGGTTGATAACTTCACATACAAAGTTTCAGCTTCATAAACACAGTACAAAACTACACAACACGGGTTTGTAAGACACAAATACGGATTGGTTGTACATAAACCCGTAAAACTGTAAGGCATATCGATATTACTTTTGCAAAACCAAGTAATAATAAGTGACTGAAATATAATAATTCAAGTCCAACAGTAATGTACTCAGTAACCTGACAATGTTGTTCGACCCATCCGTAGAAACCCATCCAAACCACCCACATTTTAAGTACTGCATGCTATCTTACTTAAATGTTCATATCTTGTGTCACGCACCACCATAAAAAAAATTATCAGTCCAAAGGACAAACTTGAACTCAATTTGTAGTTCTGTTTCAATTTTCTATTTCAAACTTTATTTTTCTATTGTCCATCGTAATGTATATAATAAGTAATTTACTACTCCATATGTGATGACCTGAAAATAATCTTAACTTACTCATACTAATAACCCTTATCTGATCTTTTTTTAATTCCTTATTAATGTTGTTTTTTAAAACCCATTGTTGTCCTTTCCTTGGCAAACAATAGACCTACCTAAATAACACTCATACTAATCTTAAGTAGGCCAAATCGACATGTTTAACTTTAAATAATCCTCTATTAATTTAAGGTTATGTGAACATTTTTCAATAACTTTTTCATGTTCTATTTTTTAATAACCTTTGACGTCATTTCCTTTGCAAATAATCCGCCTACCTAAATAACTAAATTACTAAATAACACTCATAAATATATAACATTTTCACACAGATAATATTGATTGTGAATAATTGCATTATTTTATTTGTAGTACAACTTTTCATTAATGCTACACCTAATGAAATCCAATCCATCAGATTTTAAAATATTTACTTTAACCAAAATCATCATTACATATCCTAGGCGCATAGGGGGTGGCAGATAAAAGCTCTAGACTTGACATTCCAAGCCACAACAGCAGGTGGACTATTCCATCCAACTGGGTTCATGTCATAGTCCCAGTGGGAACACGCAAACTAATTAAAAAAATAGAGCCCAATTTGGGGTAAATTTCCCGGATACTTCCCAAACCTTTACTACAAAAAATTATAATCAAATTCGAACCCTCCTCCATTCCCCTCAACATTAAGCCCAATTACAAATAACTGGGTCTCAAATTATGTTTCACCATATTTCCATCAGCCCACATATTTAATTTTCCAAAGTCAATTAATGGAATTTTTACCCACCCCCTTTCAACTTTGAGATCAATGGAACAAAAAAAGTAAAATGAATTACGAAATGCAAGGAACGAAGTCAATTAACCCGTCGAAGTGAAATATCTTCTTTTAAAAGGCCCATGGTTTAATTTACATGAACAGTGGTTTGTATTTCACCGATATGGTTATGAATAAAAATAACAAGTATGAACGACTCATAAACAAGTGTTCATGGAACAAAAACAAAAGGATTGGCCTTTCAAATCACAACATTGAACTTCAATCCACCTACGTAAAAGGCCCAAGAAATGCTCTACATCAACTATGGTACCATGCACATTGTATATGGCATGGACACGCAAGTTAAAAACTAAATCGATAATCTAAGGATTTAAATATCAACAAAGATAAAAGAGATATGTAGGAGATGTTAATGATATGTAAGTTAGTTCTTATTTATATTGAGCGGCCACCCCGACGGAGTGATAATTTTACAAACATCGTGACAGGGAGGATCAATTGTTTAAGTTAAAGTCGGAGAACAACATACATGGTATCAAGTATTCGTTAACCCTGAACTTCAATATTTAGTAATCGAGTAAAAAACTAAATCCATAATCTAAGGATTTATATATCAACAAAGATAAAATAGATATGTAGGAGATGTTAATGATATGTAAGTTAGTTCTTATTTATATTGAGCGGCCACCCCGGCGGAGTGATAATTTTGCAAAGATCGTGGCATGGAGGATCAATTGTTTAAGTTAAAGTCGGAGAACAACATATATGGTATCAAGTATTCGTTAATACTCTAAACTTCAATGTTTAGTAATCGAGTAAAAAACAAAATCGATAATCTAAGGATTTATATATCAACAAAGATAAAATAGATATTGTTATTTCACTAGGAACACTACAAGAGGGGGGATGAATTGTAGTGTGGAACTTATTGCCCAAATGATGCGGAATTTAAAACATAAGCAATAAGGAACTGAAAGTGCAAGAGAGATTTTTACGTGAAAACTTATTGTCTCAATACGAGAAGAAAAACCACGACCTCCTCGGGATTTTTACGTGGAAACCTCCTCTATTTCAACCTATTACATACGCAAGTTCCACTCGGAACTCCAACTCTCTCACAATCTCCACTATATACTCTAGACTTAACTCTAAGTCTTTCAAGAGTTCCCACAACTCTTTACAAAAGGTTTACTCAAACCCTTCACCCCTAGATAGACTTCACCCCAAGTCTACGCATAAACAACAAGAACTTACCCAAGTTCCTTACTCGAACTTAATACAAGAATTCACTCAAACTCTTCACCAAGTCCCCATTACAAGAGTTCACTCAAACCCTTTAACCCAAACTCAAATACAGACACTTGATAATTTGGTTTAAGTCTAGTATGTAGAAACTGAAGAACTGTAATGGAACATAGCACTCATAGGAACTTGAAACTCATAGGAACTGACTCAAAACGAGGAATAGAAAATATAAATCTTTTGTAACATTATTCCTTAAGCCAAACCTTATGGAATGACACAAGTCAGACACTATGTAATGACACCAGTCAGACAATTTGAAACTTGAATTTGACGTTCTATTTATAGTTGAATTTGTTCTGAATACTCCTTCAGTAACTTCCCACTACTTAGACCACTAACTCCATGTTTCCATTATGTTTATTTTTTGGTAACAAAGAAACCACTAACTCCACTAACTTAATTTGAACGTGTACAGTAAACGTGGGTTGTAGAACTTGGAAAATAAGTAAATTATTGAACGTGTACTTGGAAATCAATTATTAATTTTATTTTAATTAAAGCCGAAAACTAAATTACATTTTCTTTTATTAAAAGATTTTTCACAAATTAAATCCCTTATTTTTAGTTGACCGAAAATATAAAAGATAAAATCTTTTCTAAAACAGAAAATCTAAATAAAATCTTTTCCTAAACTAACTTCCTAATTAATAGGATCTAAGTCTAACTAACTAGGAAACAAAAAAGACTTACTCTTTAAACTATCAGACTACACGTTCAGTTTATAGAATTACTTTGTTGTTCCTAAGACTGTTTCTAGGTGTGTTCCCAATCAGTGTTCCTAAGACTGAATACATGAGTTCCAGTTCGTACAGGAACTCGCGTCTACAAGTTCCTGCACTAACAAAAACTCATTGTACGTATTATAAATCTAGGCTTTTTATTTTCCAAAAACTGATAAGATAAAATATAAATAAAAGATAATAAAATCAGAATCCTAAATTAAAATCGATTTTATTTAAAACTATTTTATTTAAAACTTATCATTTATTTAAAAACTAAATCTTATCCTAAAACAACTAATGCATATTATCTAAAAATAATTAACCAAGTAGAGATTTATTGAGAAACAAACTCTAAATATATTCCTATAGATTAAGATAATAACATGCATCAGTCTTATTGACTCTTAAACACTTTTGACTCTAAGTTCCACGAGTTCCTTTTGACCTTACGAGTTCCTTTTGACCTTGTTCCATTACCTTTCACGTTTCCACATACTTACATAAATCCTAGAAAATAAACTCATATGTTCTGCTTTCATGCTCCATGCTGCTCCAACTCAAGAACCGCATGTTGATAGCTCCACCTCTGGAACTTCGATGTGCTAGTTCCTTTAAGGAACTTCGCACTCATAGTTCCTGCTCAAGAACTTCTTGTTTCAACTCTGAAACGTCATGTTGCTGCTCCCACTCAGGAACTGCTCCGGAACTTCATGTTCAATGTTCCTCTTAGGATGTACCTAGGAACCGCTCTGTTTGTGCTCCTTATAGGAACTTTTTAAGTTAGGAACTTCACTTGTTGGAAGTCCTTCATGATGTGATATATTCAACCTTCCATAACTTGTTTCATGTTAATGTAATATGCACATCTCAAACACACATGTTAGTTAGATAATCATCATTTGTTTACAATCATCAAAACACTACATGACTCAACAGATATGTAGGAGATGTTAATGATATGTAAGTTAGTTCTTATTTATATTGAGCGGCCACCCCGGCGGAGTGATAATTTTGCAAAGATCGTGGCATGAAGGATCAATTGTTTAAGTTAAAGTCGGAGAACAACATATATGGTATCAAGTATTCGTTAACCCGAAACTTCAATATTTAGTAATCGAGTAAAAAACTAAATCGATAATCTAAGGATTTATATATCAACAAAGATAAAATAGATATGTAGGAGATGTTAATGATATGTAAGTTAGTTCTTATTTATATTGAGCGGCCACCCCGGCGGAGTGATAATTTTACAAAGATCGTGGCATGGAGGATCAATTGTTTAAGTTAAAGTCGGAGAACAACATATATGGTATCAAGTATTCGTTAACCCTAAACTTCAATATTTAGTAATCGAGTAAAAAACTAAATCGATAATCTAAGGATTTATATATCAACAAAGATAAAAGAGATATGTAGGAGATGTTAATGATATGTAAGTTAGTTCTTATTTATATTGAGCGGCCACCCCGGTGGAGTGATAATTTTACAAAGATTGTGGCATGGAGGATCAATTGTTTAAGTTAAAGTCGGAGAACAACATATATGGTGCACCACGTTTTTTTTACCCTTAATTGCTATGTTTACGAATGGAGTTAAAAACTAAATCGGTAACTTAAGGAATTACATATCAATAAAGATTAGGAGATAAAACAATAACCTAAGGGATCACATGTTAATAAAGATTAGGAGATAAACAATAACCTAAGGGATTACATGTTAATAAAGATTAGGAGATAAACAATAACCTAAGGGGTTACATGTTATTAAACATTAGGATATAAATCAATAACCTAATGTTGCACAAAATACATGTTTATGCAAATACTATATTTATTAATAATTATTAACGTAACAACGTTTCAAATACATACATAAAGATGCATGCATAGTAAGAGTGTTCTATTTGAAAAAAATAAGTGTTTGTATTAACTAAGTATGGGTTTGCGTAATAGTTACATGTGTTTGGGTTTCACTAACATAGGTTTGTATTACACAAACAAGGGTACATACACGTATCTTCCCTTTCAGATTTCCCCCCATGTTCAAAAGACAATAATAAATAATTCTAAATAATACTTTTAATTGAACTGCAACTAAGTTTACGTACCCACATGGTTTCATAAGACCAGTACTTTACTATTTCACTAATCCTCCTCCATTTAACATCTTCTCCAACCACTCTTCTCCTCCTTCATCCTTTTCAACCAAAAAATGGAAATGGAAATTGACCAACAAGAAGCTTTGCAACAACCTACGAGGGACCCACCCATCGGTTGGAACTATGTTGAACACCCCAACTTGGTCGTTTATGCCGCGATAAGCCCAATTAGAGGCCCGAAGTTTTACTTCCAACAATGGGAGTACCATTGGTATCATGGATGGTACGGGGAGGTGGACACTTCCGAGACAACTCTTAGAGACTTGATAAAAACTCCCAGCATGGATTTATCAAACAATCAAATGTTTGATGCATTGTTCATGGTTAAGAATGGCATAACTGAAGTTGGGTATCTCCCGAACCAAATGGATTTAATCCAACTGCCAGAGGTGTTTCACATTCTATTTGATTGGAGTTTGGGTAAATTGGAGGAAGATGAGTCAAAGAAAATCATTCCCGACTTTGCGATTCCTTTTATCGCACCAAAACTGTCCCTTCCGAAGAGTGGGCATATAAATATTTTCAGAGGTGACAAAGTTCAGATTGCAATAGGGTCCTACACTGATGGTGTGCATGTCATGCACGTACTGAATCCATTGTCGAGGTTAAGCATGTCTTTTTCAAGCATGAATCGAGTTAAGGATAAGAAAGCCTTAATATTCCATCTTATTCGTATGATTGGAGATGCCCATCGTTCCACCATGTTTGCACCACATACTTGTATTATGTCTTGGAATTGTAGAAATGCAAAGAAGACCGTCTTTTGTCAAGAATTTATGGACTCTTGTCGGCATACACCAACCCGATGTTGTGGTATTGCTTGAAGTAAGACTCAATCATAGTGAGTTTGATGAACTTTATCCAAAAATCGGTACAACTATGAGTCGGGTCCTCGTTGACGGTGCGGGGGAGATGCAATGGTGTGGTCCTAATGTGGCACAATAGAAAGATACAAGTGGACTTAACTGGTCATGTCCCCGGTGAGAAGGTGAGGCTCCATGCATATGTGATGGTAAGTGTCACTTGTTACAAAAATTTTAATGTTCTTAAATTCAACTTGTATGAATCATATATTAACATAATTATGAAGTTATTTTTTGCACGCTAAATCACAAGTTCAACCAATAAGAACAAGGAGGAGGATGTATGGAACTTGAAGGGATGAGGGATGGACTTAAGTAAGGAAGGGGGGTGGATATTTTGGATCTTTTTTTTGTGACAGGAACAATTTATGTTATGTTTCTGTGAATATTTTGTGACAAGTATGTGTCAATTTTTTTTTGGAGGGACAAGTATGTCTCTTTATTATGGTTTAAGTAATTAATATGTTAGGATGTAATTAAGCTTCTAAATATATTATATTAATTTCCTTTGCCTAAACCCCATTTTTTTTTGGTAGCTTAACTTTAACCCATGCTTATATGGGATTTACATTAGGTGAGCTATAAGCAAAAGTTGAACATTATAAACAATAGTTGGTGGTACAAAAACAAGTGTTTCCATTACAAAACAGGTTTCCAACCCATGTAAACATAGGTCCACCTCTTCTAAACAGGGTTTGAACAAGTCAAGGATAACGACCTTTAATGCACTTAATTACCAACAAAAATATACCATAAATAATTCGGGATAATTAATACTAAAGTAGAGCGTAACAAATTTATGAAAAACAATTTCTGGCAACACCGACAAATATATATTTCACCAAAACTGAATCATACGCCACAGATCACCATATTTGGATCGGACTCCGTTTAAAAAGTCCGACTCGGAATTGGAGTACGGTCGGAGTGGGATCGGGAAAAATCCGACTCATGCCACCCGACTCCAACTTTGAGGCAATTAATCTCTATTTTATAAACATTAATGTATTAAGTATGTATACTCTAACTTTGATTTATCTTTCAACACAATTGGTCTTATTTTATATTAATATTAGTTTATGTATGCTATATATAATGCATATGGAAAAAGATATATATATATATATATATAGCTATTATCCAGACACAATACACATATCATGTCATGTCATTTATAATATTAAATTTTGGTTACTTATATACTTTGGAAGATTTTTAACTATCATTTAAAATATATACAAGTTTTTTTTATAATATAAAACTGTGTAAATATAAAAAAAGTCGGAGTCGGATGCTCGGATTTTAAGGCCCTGTTCTTTTGGACTTAATGAACTGAACTGAGCTGAACTGAACTAAACTGAATTGAACTGAACTGAAAAATGTGAGAGGAAACAAACTGAATTGAACTAAACTGAAATTAACTGAACTGAACTGAACTAAACTGAACTGAACTGAATGAAAACTGTGAGAGGAAACTAACTGAATTAAACTAAACTGAAATTAACAAAACTGAACTGAAAATTAGTCTAAAAGAACAGGGCCTAAGTTGGATCGGATTCGGATTACCACATTTGGATTAGGAATATCATAGTGATATGAGATTTTGCTACGTTTGTCTCATTTTATTTTATTTAAATTAAACTTTTAATAATTTAATAAATGTTATAATTAAACATATTAAGATTTATAACTCCATCGACAACCGTGCAACTATTATAACGACATCATCTTCTTTCATTTACATTTTTACTATTATTAAACCCAGAAAGGGATTTCATAATTTCACCATTTTTTAATGTTTGCATTAAATCATTACTGAACTTCCTCCAAAATTGTAAGTAAAAGATATTTGACCTTCAATTGGAGCAGATTTGTGCAGCAAATAACATCATTTGCAATCTATATTACACGTTTTAGGCTAAGGTGACTGATTTAATTAGATGGACATGACATTAGCGTGTTGCAGGTGGCAAGCTGGCCTAAATTCATCGGGAATATGCAAATGTAAAAACGTAAACCTTTAAATTGTGATTGGAAATTACCTGGAACTTTCCCATTCTTTCCCACCTTTTTTTTAGGAAAATTCTACGTGGTGGCCCTTAGTTTTGGAAAATTCTACATGGTGAATTCTTGAAATCCAGATTACACAACGTGACCCTATGGTATTGTTTTACAAAGAAAAGTGACATTAATGACTTTTTCCATCCATTTTTGAGGTTAATTAATTTTTAATAATTTTTAATTAATTTTTCCATCCTAAACTACCTAACCCCCCCACCCCCCCCCCTCTCCCCCCCACCCCCGTTTGCACCCACCCCACCCCCCCCTGTTCCCACCCCTAGGGGGGGAGGAGTAAGAACGGAGTTGGACTTTGCCAAATCCAAATCCAAGAAAGTTTTTTGGACTCGAGAAATTTTGAGTCCAAGTCCCAGATCCAATTTTTTCTTGAGTCCACCGAATCCAGTCGATCCAATAATTTTTTTATCGGAATCCGCCTTATTAAATTATTATTTTTCAACCGATTTAGATTCAATGATTCACAACGTTTTCTCATAATTGAATTTGAAAAATTAAGCTCATTATATTCATTCCATAAAATAAGTCACATATATCTTTTATATAATAAAAAAAAATAAAAAATATATATATATTATATATATAAATATTAAAAATATATATAAATATATATATAAATATTAAATATATATTATATATAAAAAAATTTTATCGACTTATTTGACTCCAAAGGGGTGAGTCCAAATCCAAAAAAAAATATTTGGCTCGAAAATTTGAGTCCGAGTCCACCTCCAGCCCCAAAACTACTGGACTTTTCGCAGTCTGCTTTTACACCCCTACTCCCCCACCCGCCCCACCCCTCCCCCGCCCTCAAAACTACCCCCCGCCGAAACTACTCCCTTCCCTCTTCTCCCCCCCCCCAAAACCACCCCACAACCGAAACCGCCCTCCCTCCTCCCCCTCCACACCCACGAAACCGCCCCCTCTCTCTCTCTCTCAAAATTCAAAAGCAACGGGGAAGTTTCGGGGTTTTGGCCTGGGGAGGGGAAGGAAGGGGGTGGCAGCAGGGGAGGGGGGTGGTTGCAAGGGAGGGAGGAGGAGGCGGGCTAGGGGTGGCAGCAGGGGAGGGGGTCAAGGTGGGGTTGGGTATGGTTTGAATTAGGTTTTTAAAAAAAATATTAATTAAGGGTCCGTTCGGTATTACTGTGGTTTTTTGGTTTTTTGATTTTGAAAGTCATGTGATATATGTCCTATAATGAATAAAAAATTAGTCAAATTTATTGGCAACATGATGATTTTGAAAACTGACAACTAAAAAGTGAAAACCACTTTTTCTGGTTTCCTATTTTTGGTTTTTAGTTTTCAAAAAAACTGAAAATTGAAAACAAAAAACGATAAGGAACGGGCCCTAAGTATTTATTAATTAGATTTAAGGGTTTTAAAAATTGATTAACTACAAAATTGGATGGAAAAAGTCATTAATGTCACTTTTGTTTGTAAAATAATACCATAGGGTCACGTTGTGTAATCCGAATTTCAAGAATTCACCATGTAGAATTTTCCAAAACTAAAGGACACCACGTAGAATTTCCCTTTTTTACTATAAAGTGGAGTTTCCTCTTCCTTATGAAACTTGCCTCACGCCTCACTCAGTATTAGCCCATTAATTTAATTAAAGCCCACTTCTATCAAGGTATTACCTTAAGCCCAGTTAACTTACTCACATATCTAACTTGTTTTTGCCAATTACCCATTAGCCCACATAATCCTTATTTTCAAACGGCGACATTCATCTCATTAGTTTTTGCCAATTACCCATTAGGCCACTTAATCCTTATTTATGGAAATTAACCCCATCCCCATTTCAACCTTACGATTAATGCAGCAAAAAATACGAATGGGCTGCAATGATTTGGATAATCTCTTGAACGGGGGTTACCCAACAGGTATGATCACCGAGCTTTTTGGAGAAAGTGGAACTGGTAAAACCCAAATATGTCTCCAACTAGCCTGCATACTCAATTACCCCCTTCTTATGGGGGAATGTTTGGGTCCTCAATCTACATACATAGCAACAATGTATTCCCAACTACTCGACTTCAACAACTTAAGGACGCTTTCGTCACCAAGTGCGACAATGGACAAACTTATTTAAGTATGGATAATGTTATCGTTAAGCGAGTTGACGAATCATCACAATTATTAAGCGCTCTAGATGGGGTGGAAATACTATGTCAACAAGCTTCCACAAGTATGAGAAATGTTCGCGTACTCATTATAGACTCCCTTGCTTCTATTTTTTAGGCTAACTTTGCAAACAATGCACGTGACATGACAACAAGGTCTAATCTTTTCTTCAAAGTTTCTGCAAAACTAAAAGCATTCGCCGACACCTACAACATTGCCGTTGTAATAACAAACGATACAAGAGATGTCTTCAACGACACACGCTACACAACTAACAACATGGATCTCAAAGCGCCTCGACAACGAAGTGTGCAACCAGGCACTTGGACTTGCATGGTCAAATTGCATTTCTAACAGGTTATATGTGGGTATGAAAATTGTTAATGGCAACAAACTTAGGTACCTTATTGTTGTTTTTCCCCTTACTTTCCGTGTGGAACCGCTCATTTCACCATTAAAACTCTTGGAGTTGAGAATGTCGCAGAATGAAGTTATGTATGTGAACAACATTACAACTCGTTTTTCAATAATACAAATAATTACTACAATCATTAGTTCATATAATAATATTTTATTACAAAAAAATGTAGTGATTACAATACAATCAGACATCACTTAATGTCTCATTACAATTTAATCACTCCACACTTGCATCATCTTTACTCCTCCCCCATATATCTTCACAACGCAAAAAAAAATTGCTTCTCTTTTAACTTTTAACTACACCACACCATAATACTATTTACTTGAGATGCCACCAACAACCCCAAAATATTGGTAATTCAATAACCGCATATAAGGCCCAACACATTGCTAATCCTCTAACCCCATGTAAGGCCCAAAATGTTTTCTATCCACTAAAGCCACCTATGCCACCCACAAAAAATTCTTTAAACAAATATTCAATCCAACTAATGTTGGCCACATTACTATAGCCCACATAATTTCTGGTGACGTGCTACCATTCTCGACACTCATATTTGCCCAACCAAATCTAGCCAAAAATTTAGCCCACCAATCTCTACACCACCTTCACAATACGTTGTTCCCAAATTATGGACCTGCACATAAAACATTCACAAACACATTAGTTTAAATAGTTTCCATTAACAAATAAAGTCTAACCAGTGCATTTAGCTCACCTCCACATCTCCATTAGAAGCTACCTTATTACCCTTCTTCTGTTTTGTAGCGCCAGTTGCTTTACATCCTTTTGCATTCTTCTTATTCGGACCTACTTCCCCTTCAACTCGCTTCGCTTTTTTTCTCGGTTGCTCAATGCAAGACGGAAATCTTACGGAACGCGGACCCTTACGAGCCTTCAAAGGGGGGATCGGTGACGCCTACAAACCCTCCAGCATGCGACCCCTCGCCATGTTCAAGGCCAACATAACTATTGTTACGTTTCGGTGGTGGCTTCGTAACTGACATGGGGGTTGCAACGTTGGTCAGATTGTTCCCACCTGGTGTCATATTGTTTCCTACTGATGAAGGAGTGCATGCAGTAGGTCCCTTATCATATTCCACTCCCTTCTTAGAATGCCTTTCATCAAGTATTTGCTCAAGATTCTGTAGGGTCTCCACAACTGTTACCATATCCCCATAATGTGCTGCCTTCAAACATATTGGATCGAACAATACCATCATCTTATCATAACACATAACCTCTTCAGTTTTCGATGGATCATGGTACGCTACTTTCACCATAGTATGCGTTCTAATTATGTCTTTCCTCCATCGATCCAATACATACAACTTCGGAATTTCTTTCACATTCAAACAATCATACAAATTAATTAAGTGCCTGCACATAATCCCATTACACTCAAATAGCTTACACTCAGACCAAGCCTCCATTGTTGACATATCTATTTTCACTTTATAACTCCTACGCTTGAAAAGAGGGACTTCCTTCTTAGTAGATTTGCAAACAACCCACACTCGATCCCCAAATGTATGTTCTTCAATTCTCTCATTCGCGTCCCGCTTCCCTTGCCATTGAACATACAACATCTTCAAACACTCCTCTTGGACTTCCTTGAACTTGGCATCTGTATATATTTCTTGGAAAACATATTCAGCCCTGAAGTTTGTCACCAACCTTCTAACATACCTGTTACTATTTGCATCTGCAACTCTTTCACTATTGGCTCTCACCTCCATAGCTTTGCAATATTGCTCCACAAATTGATGCAACTTTGTCCTCTTGTGCACAAATCCGTCAAAAAAACTATTAATGCATTCAGACCGTTGTGTAGTCTTCATTCCAGCCCAGAATAAGTGTCTCATAAAAGGAGGAGCCCACATTCTCCTTTCCCTATACATACCTATACACAGTAAACAACACTCTTATGTATATTTAAGACCAACCAATACAAACCTATACACAGTAAACAACATTCATTTTTATAAGACATAAACCAACGTTAACTATACATAAACATGGGTCTGCTTCCAAATAACATGTGTTCACTACTCTAGAATAAGGGTTACTTCAACATTTACAGTCTTCCGATTTGCGTGTCAATTTTACCCATCTCATCATTTCATACATAAAAATATCAGTGAGTTAAATGAGATCATACCTGCCAGCCACTCATCGTCACCAAGCTCATATTTGTCTATTGCATCACACCACCTTTCCTCAAACTCCGCCTCCGAAATACTCTCGTATATTGCTTCTTGGAGGACCTCCTTGAAATCTTGATAATCTTTATATTTACCCAACTTCTTGCCGAACTTTGAGAGGATATGCCACAAGCACCAACGATGCCAAGTACCTCCCATCACATTAGCCAAGGCCTTCCTCATTGCCGCATCTTGATCTGTCAAAAAGCAAGTAGGAGCTTTACCACCCATGCACATTAACCACGTCCTAAATACCCATGCATATGTTTCCGCATCCTCATGTGAAACTAGTGCACAACCAAGTAAAATGCTTTGACCATGGTGATTCACCCCAACAAAATTTGCAAATGGAAGGTCGTAGTAGTTCGTTAAGTATGTTGCATCAAAGCATACAACATCACCAAAGTACTCATAAGCGGCCCTACTTCTTGCATCCACCCACAACACATCTTTCAACTGCCCAACATCATCTAGACAATGCATATGAAAGAAATGTTGGTTGTCCTTTGTCATCTTCTGAAAATAACTAAGCATTGCATTTGTATCCCCATCAACAAATTTCAATCTCCGTTCCTTAGCTACAATATTCCTTAAGTCTCTTTCTGTCATCGACATGTTGTCAAAACCATTCCGCTCATTTGCAAGACTGCTATGTATGGTAGATATCTTCGCTCCTGCATTTGTATCATTAAAAAGCTTCCTCCTAACAGAACCATTCACCTCCTCCTGCCTAAACTTACTTATATATCGCGTCTTTCCAGGAGTGGGGTTATGATTTTCATGAGTAAGGATAACTTTCTTCACTTCCCAACCACCATCTACATTCACAACACAATACAACATTACTAGGCAACCACATTTCTTTGTCTTCCTCGTTGATATTTCAACATCATTCCTAGCACAAGCAATCCTCTTTCCATCAACCCTCCTACGATTGTCTGGATGCCCGGAACTTTCACACTTCCATATATAGTTCTTCCACTCATGCCCTGGCTTTCCCCCTATCATTTTTTATTTCCATATGACCTTAACACCCCAAATCCCTGTTGTCTACCATATAGCTTAAAACACTTATCAGCCTCCTCAAATGAAGCAAATACCATTCAAACAACCGGAGCAGTAACCGGACCTACAACCGACAAGTTACTATCTCCTACACTCCTTTCATCACCAATAACTCCCAAACTGTTTTCCAATTCTATGTCCAAATTTTGTTCACTTATATTTAAATTCAAATCAATATTGAAGCATTCTTCATCAACATCATACTGTTACAAAACATCATATGTTAGCATTTCAAACACTAAGTGTGTACATCAAATATGTATAATTCTATCTCTACTCAATTTAAATTAACAACCTCAAATTTAAATAACCAAATTAATTGTTTTACCGCCATCATCTACATCTTTCCTACAAACATAGTTCCATTATATTCAATGCTTCCCATTTTAAAATATACCCACATTTCTAAATCCATTTCCCCCCTCCAACCGCACTTAACGCCAAAAACATTCTTCCCCCCAAATAATTTCAACTACCATTCAATGCAATACTAACCCATTAAATGCAATTTATAGTTACAATCCAAAAAAAATACTCATTTATTACCAATACCCACCTTTCATCACAAAAGACAATATTTTAATTCTTCACATCAGACAAATTAGACATTTAACATTCACGATTTTCTATTTTACCTGAATATTCTCATCCTCCATTTGTCTTAACTTGTAACTTCACTTTCACGAGCAGTGATAATTTATCACTCCTCCACTTTCACAGCTCCAGTAGCAGCCACCTTTTGGATTGTTCCCACCTTTTTGATTTTTCCCACTTAGGGTTTTACCTCCTAAACCTTTTTTTAACTACACCCAATTAAAAATTATATCCTCCACATGTTTTTATTTTGTTTCATGAGGAGTATTCCCATTACCAATTTCCTTTCCCAACGTAACTATCACTTCATTGGGGCTCACACCAACCTTCTCCTTATTTTAATCTGTTTAACACTAGAAACCCACCTTTATATTTTTTTATATTATTAGTGGACAGTGATTAGGGCTGCACACAAACCGGTCCGGACCGGATCGGATTTTGGACCGGACCTAGGATTCCGGTCCGGTCCTTGGTCCAAGGAAAAAGTGGATTCCGGGCAACCGGTCCGGTTCGGGTAAAAATCGGTGGAAACCGGTCCTGTCCGGTTGACCCGGTTTCTTAAAAAAAATGAAATTCGAATTACAGTGTAAAACAGCAGTTGATTGTTCTTATTTCCTAAAGACTAAACCCTACCAATTTGTTGTTCTCCAGAGTCAGCCGCACCAACACTAAGCCTCTTCTCTTCTTCCTCTGTCTTCTCGAAGTCTCCACTGCGGCAAGCCGGACGCCGAACAACAGTTGATTGTGCACCGCCGTTTCGTTTCATGCCTTTCAATTGAATTTCTATTTTAGTTAGCTTCTTTTTTTCCTATTTCTTTTTTCCCCAGTTACTCGCCGTTTCTGTTGTTAGTTCCAGTAAGATTTTTTCCCTTTAATCTGCTTTATGTGTGATCTGGTGTCTATTTTTTTGATCATTTTGTCATGTTTTGGCAATCGGGTTTGTCAATTTTTGCTTTATTTTGATGTGGGTTGTGACTTTTTTGTGTTATTTTTTGCTTACTGTTTGATAGTTGTTAGTTGTAACCCCAGTATTATTCTTATTTGCTGTGTTTTTTTAGTGTAAATTGAAAGAATTGAATGGAATATAGAGCCTCATTTAAAATTGGTTGGAACTGGAATACGGAATTCGCATAAAATGTTTTAGGATATGGTTAATTTGGTCTACTGGCATATCTCTGGTTGTAGGCTATTGTTACATGGTAAAATCATCAATTTCCTTTTTTTTTGAATTAAAAAAAATACCACTAAAAAGTAAAACAGGTCCAACAGGTCCAGACTTGGACCGGACCGGACCGGAAAAAACAGGTCCGGCCCGGCACAGACCGGAATCGAATCTGGTCCGGCTAGGTCCGTGCAAATACAGTGAACCGATCCACTGGTCCAACCGGTTCCGATTTAATCCGGTTCTGGACCGGTGTGCAGCCCTAGCGGTGATACCGCTCACAATGAGCGTTTTACTGCTCCCCCAACATTAACTCCCCCTACCTATTACACTCCCTGATTTACCACTTTTTCCACCATGTTCATTGGAACACTCTAAGTCCCACGTGGTTCCGTGTCTCCATCTACAACTATTATACTCTCTCTCTCGTATGTTACTCTCACCTCCTAACTGAACCCTAATTTTTTCTCTCTCATCCTCAAATACTCATAGATCTGCTCATAGTTTTGCTATGTTTTTGCTCCAATCTTCACCTTTTTTTATTGCGATCATCTAACCCTCACAAATCTTAAATGAATTCGTTGGTTTTTCAGTAGGCTTTTAGAGTTAGGGCTCATATTCAGACGGGGTGGGAAGGGGGGGGGGGTTGTGGTGTGATTACAAATGCTACTCTTAGCGCTCGGCGACAAGAAATATGCCGATTTTTGGTTGCGAAGAACGGATTGGTGGGCTTCAGAATGGCCTACGATTATCGGTCCTGGTTGACGGTGAACGACGGTGTCTATGATGGTTGATGGACGATGTAGCAATGAAAACTGAGAGCTAGCTTTTTTTTCTTTGAAAAATAACCTTTGATGGGTTTGTTTATGGCGTTAGGATTAAAACAACCAAATTCATTTCATTCTGTCACTATATCTAAACCATCCAATTCCTTTTCAATTTTTAAACGATTCATGTAGTTTCATTGAGTGGTAGATGAACTAATGTTTTTTATTTGGGATATTATCTCAGATAACCCTGACTTTGACAGGCCTGTCTCCGATAACCCTGAACTTGATTTTTGTCATTAAAGTGGACGGATTTTGTAACGCCGTTAACTAGACCCTAACTTGGCTTTGTTTTTTTCTTTGAATTCATCTATTTCTCTCTCTTGTTATTCATCTCTTCTCTCTCTTGTTCTTCATCTCTTCAAGATCAATCAATTCTTCCGAATTTACCGACATTCCATATAGATTTCACTCAACTTATGAAATTATCGTTTTCTTTCAGTTTAGGATTGTGAAATTTCTTGTTATTTAGTTTAATAATGGATTTTGGTGGTGGTGACTGTGGTGTTGAGAAAAGGAAGAAGAAGGGAGGAGAAAGGAGGGACGAGAAAGGAGGAGGGACGAGAAAGGAGGGACGAGAGGGACGAGTAGAGAAAAGGAAGAAGAACGGGAAGGAGGAATAGTAATGGTGGTGGTGGTGACTGTGGTGTTACTGCCACCAGACATCGTGGTGGTCCCGCCAAAGGAGGAAGGAGGAGAAATGAGGAAGAAGAAGAAAATTAGTAATATCATCTTCCAGTTAAACAAACTACAGCCATCAGGCATTTGAGCGCAAATTACGAGAATCCAAAATTTGACATGAGTAATGCTCCCCTATCCGTAAAACCGAATACATGAAATTCTCAAGGCCAAATCAAGCAAAATAAAACCCCTGTAAAGCATGATGCATCTCACAAGGTCACAACCACTCCACCACCACCACCAGTAGCAGTAAGGGAAGAGGAGAAGTGGGAGTCACTGCGAGGCAGAGGAGAGAGAGGGAATGGCGGTGGTGCGACGCAGAGGAGAGAGAGGGAATGGCGGTGCGAGGCAGAGGAGAGAGAGGGAGTGGTGGTGGTGCTGCGAGAATTCTGCGATTGTTCCCCAGATTTTTGGGTCGAATTTCCCTAGATTTTTGGTCCAATTTGCACAGTTTTTCTACACAATTTCGTAAAATAAAACAGTGATTTTGGGGCTGATTTTGGTGATGGTTCGATTTGGGGCCTTTTGTGTTCGAATTGGGGCTGATTTTGGTGATGGTGGTAATGGTAGTTTGGAGATGAAGAACAAGAGGGGGAAGAAGATGAAGAACAAGAGAGATAATCTGGGTTTAATTAAAAAAAAAAGTTAACACCGTTAGATATCCCGTTAGGTTTAATGACAAAATACAAGTTTAGGGTCATCTGAGAAAAAAAAAATGTCGGGGTTATTTGGGAAAAAGGCCTATATGACAGGGTTATCTGAGATAATATCCCTTTTTATTTTTCCAATTGAACCGTGCACATGGGTAGTAGAAAGGGTGAATCTTCTTCTTTTAATAGTTTCTCTCTCTTAAAAAAAAGTGGAATCTTTTCCCTCTTTAATATTCCATTGGTTCCTCCCCTGATTCCAAATAGGAAGATCAAAAGAAAACGGAGGGAGTACCATTTATAATAGACTATATTCAATTGAATATTAAGAAATTCAAAATTTATATATTGCAATAGCAAATCTAGAAATCTTCTATATAATACTATAAAGCAATAAGGTTTTGCTCATGTGTCAAGCAACTAATAATATGTACACGTGTTATTCTCCTTTTCAGTTACCACGTTTACTTTGCTCTCATAATATGCTGACGTGTCAATCAAGTGAATCAATCAACCAGATTTCTCTTGCTTCAAATTAGGAAGGCAATACCTACAAAAGCCTAGAATCATGATATTTCAACTTTTTGCCAATTTAAGAACAAGAAGAACGAATTTAATTAGGAATGCACTACTGATTTGAATCCTAAAATCATGCTAAAATTTTATGTTTTCTATTTATTCCATCTTATAGTTAAGTGTTAACTATGAAAATATAACCATTGTCGATGTTTTTTTTCTCATTCATTAACTCATTTGATTTGTACTCATAGTTTCTCTTCATAACTACTCAAATTCACTACAACTTTCTAACATTTCTAAATTTACATATATCTTCTTTATTTGTTAATCCTCAAAAATATGACTTCAAACAAAACATGCCAGGGAGAACTACGTGCTTCATTTAGTTTGACAAAGGGCATACAAAATTTGCAAACTACATTTTGTTCAATTTCGGTTTGTTAACGTCCATAGGGTGGAAGATGAAGAAATCTACAAACAGAAACAAAGTTTTTTTTAGGATGGTGTTATGGAAATATATAATGAAGATCTATGAATATAGTCGACAAGTGAGAAGTCATGCATTACATAATTTTATATTTCAAGTGCACTAAATTGAATGTTATCCGGAGATTATATTATACAAAATCTATGCGAAATTTTGAAAGTTTTCTATAGGCGTATGCTCAATTACATCAATAAAAGTATGGGTGTTAAATATCATACGAAGTTTTGTTTATATATATATATATAATAAGTACTAGAATTGGTAAAAAAATATTGGAAAATATTATTGCTTATATAATCATAAGGCAATACGTGAAAAATATTTATAACGTGTTTATATATCTTTTAGTTTTAATTTTTTTTTATATTTGGATGTGCATAGTTTTGATTGTCCTAATGCAGTTAACTATATAATTTATTGGATTATGGGTTTGATCGTGCAAATTAAGAATTTCTGAAAAAGTTCGGGAAATAAAAGTTCTTATATATTTACATATAATTGCAGATTGCTCACGGAAATTGCTATAACATTCTGACAACTTCCTACAAAACACAGGCTAATACTTACACACCATGATCTTAGGGGAAGCGACATAAAATCTTAGAAATTCATAAAACAAAAAAATTTCATGCAATTTGCACGGGTCTCAAAGCTAGTTAGAGTATAATGACAAATACTTTCTCCTTTTTTTCTACTACAACCATGGATTTGGGCATGATTTTTAAGGAAATAAAAAAGAGTAGTTTAACATAGAGCTACCGAAGCACTTCTCTCCCTAGGTTTCCCTTCCGAGTGACTCGGTGGCCATGGCAAGGAAATCCAAAGCTCAGGGGAAGCCAACAGCTGTGACGATGCCGCCTGAAAAATCGAAAGGCCCAATCTTTGATTCTCAGGCTAAAGCATCGAAATCGATGGATGAAGTGTTAGGTGTTTTTGCGTTGGATGTGGATGCTATAATCCAAGAGGAGATTTTATCGCCTCGAACTTCTCTGGCATCGCTGCAACAACAATCGAACCTGCGCACCAATTTCTCCGAATGGATGGAAGCGATACGAGAGGTCTCGAAGGAAGGAGACAACCTGGAGCAACCTAGAACAATAAGTATTGACCCTGTTCTAATCCTCTTTTCTCCCCGCTACCGATGTGAATGAAAATGGTGGTTCTGTCTCCCCTGTTAAAATAGACATTAGTGAGATTCAACCTGAAATTGATTATTGGGCTTCTTCAATTTTCTGTTATGTGGTTGGTATTAATCCCCCCTCCCCGTTTGTTATGGAAGGATTTGTTAGGAGGGTGTGGAGAAATCAGGGAGTAGATAAGGTGGTGATGGTGAAAAAAGGGGTGTTTATGGTTAGGTTTAGGTCTATGGAGAAGAGGGACCATGTTTTGAATGGAACTCATATTTTCTTTGACAATAAGCCAGTAATTGTAAAGCCATGGAAGCCTGATATTGATATGATAAAAGAGGATATCAAAACTCTCCCTACTTGGGTTCATTTGCACCTGGATTTTAAATATTGGGGGGAGGGATGTCTCAACAAAATTGCTAGCCAGATTGGGAAAGTGGTTAAGTGTGATCAAGCCACGCTTAAACGGGAGAAGTTGCAATATGCTAGAATTTTGTTAGAAGTCCAGATGGAACAGGCCTTCCCAGATGAGATTTCTTTCATTAATGAGAGAGATCAGTTAACTAAGGTGAAGGTGGAATATGAATGGAGACCAATTTTCTCCAATGTATGTAAAGGCATGGGGCATAATGAAAGTGAGTGTAGGAAGGTGGTGACAAGACAGCGATGGAGACAGAAGGAAAAGCCTACTGTTGACAGGGTGCAAGGTGATAATGGTTCTGGACAGGAAATGGAGCAGGATTTTCGACAGGTGAAGAATCCTGCAAGAAGATTGGTAGTTTCTCCTAAACCAATTGTCACTCAAAATAAGTTTGATCTGTTGAATGTTCATGTGAATGAGGTAGAGATGGCCAACAGTGCGGGCCAATCCAGCCCGCCGCCTCTGTGAAGCCGGCACGAGCACGAAAGCCCTGGCCCAAGAACCGTGAAATTGGTGGGTCGTTTTCGGCCCAGACCCATGAACAGGACCGGCCCACCTCAAGTAATTATTCAATCAAATTGTGTATATTTTAATCAAATTGTATATATTTTAATCAAATTTCATATATTATAATTCAATCAAATTCAAAAATAATGAAATTATTCATTAATATTAATAATTGTATATATTTTAATTAATTTTAATGGTTTTCTGTAACAATAATAAATGATTCCAATGATTAAATAATTTTGAAAAAAAAAATTCTCATGCCTTGACCAGCCCCCCCGCTTGCGAACCGAAACGAAACCGGTGTGGGCCAAGATTTTTCAAACTTGAGGGCCCGCCCAAACCGTGAATTTCACGTTCCTGGCCCGTGAAATCTCGGCCCGGCCCACTAGGACCAGTGAGACCGCACCCACCCGGCCCGCACCGGTGGCCATCTCTAGAATGAGGTGGTAGTTGGACAAATTCAAGGCACAAAAATGTTTTGTTTCCCGACTCAGGGAGGGTCAACCCCTCCGACAACAATGGATAAATTAATCTGTTGGAATGTCAGGGGGATTAGTAGCCACCAATAGCAGTTAAATTTAAGAAATTTCTCAACATGAAGGTTGTGGGGGTTATTAGTCTCCTTGAGACAAAGGTAAAGGCTCCTAACCTAGGAGTGCTTTATCAAAGGTTGTTTGCAGGGTGGGGTTTCACTTCAAACCTGGTGGCTCATAAAGGTGGGAAGATTCTTCTTGCTTGGAATCCAAACAGTTTTCATGTCAACATAATAAAGGTTACCAGTCAGGTAATTCATTGTGTAATTACTGATAGAAGTGGTGGTAATGCTCCATTTTGGTGTTCTTTCATCTATGCTTTTAATACTGCTGCTGATAGGAAGGAATTGTGGGAGGATCTTGATCATCTTCATGAGACTATTTCTGGTCCTTGGATCATGATGGGAGATTTTAACTGTGTAATGAAACCTGAAGAGAGAATTGGTCCTCTAGTGAGAGCTCATGAAACAATGGACATTCTGAATTGTATGATGAAATGTGGGATGTCTGATCTGGCCAGTACTGACTGTCTGTTTACATGGAATAACAAGCAGTAGGAAGAGAACAGGGTTTTTAGCAAATTAGATAGAGTGATGGTGAATGATGCTTGGTGTGAAATGTTCCCTAGTGCTGTTGCTCACTTTATGTCAGAGGGAAGCTTTGACCATTGTCCAATCATAGTCAATGTTTATCCTCAAATCCAGCCTGGGAGACAACCATTTAAGTATTTTACTATGTGGAGCTCAGCTGAAAATTTCCAGGAGATTATTAGATCATGTTGGGATACAAATGTTGATGGGGGCCCTATGTACAAAGTGGTGAGTAAATTGAAGCTGATAAAAAGAGCCATGAAAAAGTTGAATGCTGAAGGGTTTAATGATATGCATGTTGCAGAGATTCATGCTTTGCACATTTTGACTAGATGCCAAGCAGAGTTGCATAATGATGTTACCAACCAAGAGAAACAGGAAGCTGAACATAATGCAGACATGGAGTATAGAAGAGTTCATAAGCTTTACCTGTCTTTCTTAGGTCAAAAGGCTAAGATGAGTTGGTGTAAGGAGGGAGATGAAAATACCCACCTTTTCCACCAATCCATTAAAGCTAGGAGGGTTAAAAACACTGTCTATGCAATCAATGATAGTGCTGGAAAGTAGCAGGATGATCCCAAGAAGGTGTTAGAGGCTTTATTGGAATATTATCATGAATTGCTTGGTACTGCTATGACAAATAGAGAGCCTATAAAAAGGGGGGTGATTGAGAAGGGCCCAACACTCACAGAAGAGCAGATTCAGATGCTAAATAGGCCTTTTCAAGCTGAGGAAGTGAAGAATGCAATATGGTCTATTCCTAGGGAAAAAACCCTAGCCCAGATGGCTTTGGAGGCTACTTCTATAAAGATGTCTGGGCCATTGTGGGTCAAGAGATCACTGATGCAGTTCTTGATTGCCTTCACTCAGGTAATCTTCTTAAGGAGGTAAATACTACTATTTTGAACATGGTTCCTAAAGTAGTATGTCCTAGTAGTGTTATGGAATTTCGACCTATTCCTGTCCGTAATGTGCTTTACAAAAGTATTACAAAAGTGTTGTGTAATAGGTTGAAAATGGTGTTGCCAAGTTTGATAGCTGAAAACCAAGGGGCTTTTGTCCATGAGAGGTTTATAGTGCATAACATTATGGTGTGTCAGGACCTTGTGAAACACTATGGTAGGCAGGGTTCTAGACCTAGTGTTCTGATGAAACTAGACATGAAAAAAGCCTATGATACTATAGACTGGGATTTTCTGCAGGAAATGTTAGAACATTTGAAATTCCCAAGCCATTTAATTCATTAAGCTTATTATGGTGTGTGTGAGAACTCCTAAATTCTCTCTCATGCTTAATGGCTCTCTTCATGGATTTTTTGAGGCTAAGAGGGTCTCAGACAAGGGGATCCCATCTCCCCCCTGCCTTTTGTGTTATGCATGGAGTATATGTCTAGGTTAATGAGAATGCTTCATGAATTTCCTCAGTTCTCTTTCCATCCTAGATGCAAAAGTATCAAGCTCAATCACTTGGTGTTTGTTGATGATGTGATACTGTGTTGCAAGGGTGAATTTCCTTCAGTTTATTTGATGCTTCAAGCCTTTCATTTATTCTCTAACTCTTGTGGTTTAAAGATAAATGAGATAAAATCTGAATTTTATTCAATGGGAATGGAGCAGTCTAATATTCAGAGGATAAGGGATGTTTCTGGGTTCAGGCATAGTAGATTGTCTTTCAAATACCTAGGGGTGCCCATTTCTGCAAAAAGGGTTTCTGTATCTGAGTGTCATGCCCTGGTGGAAAAAATGTGTGCAAAGATTAAAGAGTGGCAGTTAAGGAATTTATCCTACATTGGTAGACTTCAACTAGTAAATTCTGTTCTCTTGAGCATACACATTTATTGGGCGCAAATCTATGTTCTCCCTAAGCTGTACTATTGGAAATTGAGCAAATTTGTAGAGCTTATTTGTGGCATGGCTCTTATTTTAGCATGAAAGCTGGTAATGTTGCTTGGGAGAGAGTGTGTTGTGACAAAAAAGCTGGGGATTTGGGAGTAAGAAATATACAAATTTGGAACAAGGCTGCTATGATGAAATATGTATGAGCTATTATAGCAAAACAGGATTCGTTGTGGATTAAATGGGTGAATGGGGTGTATGTCAAAGATGCCAATTGGTGGAATTATGTTCCACAATCTAGGTGCAGTTGGTACTGGAGACAGATTTGTAAATTGAAGGAGGAGGCAAAGCAAATTTACAGTGAAGCTGATCTTAGGAATATGCCTAAGTTCTCTATCAAGAAATGCTACAATCAGTTGATAGGTGAAGTTGACAGAGTGCATTGGGATAGATATGTGTGGAATAGGTTGTCTATTCCAAAGCACAGGTTCATCTCATGGTTAATAATGTTTGAAAGGCTTAGAACATCTGATAGACTCTTGTGTATTGGCATACGCAGTGATGACAATTGTGTTCTGTGCTCAGGGAAAGAATCACACAAACACCTCTTTTTTGAGTGTGATTATTCTAAACAATGTTTGAGAATGGTGCAAAGTTGGTTGGGTGTTAATCAGTCCCAAACTTGGTTTAACATAATGCTTAATCTTCTGTCAAAAAGCAGAAGATCACAGTTCCAGAGAAGAGTGATAGCAGTTGCATACTATGCTCTGGCCTACACAATATGGTGGGTAAGAAATGAAGTGATTTGGAATATGACCCTATGGAGACCTGAAGTTGTTGTGAAAAAATTGAGAAGCATGTTCTTTGTTAAGATCCGGGCTTGTGTTGCCTAGAAAGGTGTCTGTTCAAGATAAAATTTGGTTTGAGAAGATAAAAGTTGATACTGTATAGTTTTAGCAGCTGCATACTGTGCTCTGGCCTACACAATATGGTGGGTAAGAAATGAAGTGATTTGGAATATGACCCTATGGAGACCTGAAGTTGTTGTGAACAAATTGAGAAGCATGTTGCTGTTAAGATCTGGGCTTGTGTTGCCTAGAAAGGTGTTTGTTCAAGATAAAATTTGGTTTGAGAAGATAAAAGTTGATACTGTATAGTTTTGTGTGTTTGCTTGCCTAGTGTGTGAGGAGTCCAACCTAGTTGGTTTGCTCGCCCTAGGTAGAGCTTAGGTTGTATATGTTTTTTGGTGTTATATATTCTTTCACTTACTTAGCAAAAAAAAAAAGCATAGAGCTACCGACTTTAATTAACTAGAGTAGAGGATAAGTAAATCCTCCTTTTAAAAAAAAAAGAGTACATCCTTAATAAAATAAATGCAACTTTATTAGGCAATTTGAGTAATGACTAATGGTTTTATCAACATAAAGTAAAGACGTACAATATTGTTAACTATAGTTGCTTTTTTACCAAAAATGGAATGGTTTCAATAGATAAAACTAGGGGTGAAAGTTCGGTGTACGATTTGGAATTGGGCCAAATTCAATCTGATCCGAACAAAATTTGGATTTCAATTTTCCAATCCGAATCCGAACCAATTAGAGTTTGAATCCGATCTAATCCAATCCGAATTTTCAAACTCTATATTTGATCTGATCTTTAAAACTCTGTTTTTTTATAAAATAAATTAGGCGCGACAAGCCGACAACACCAGCCCAATAGATTTGCAATTATCAAATTCATAATTCATTACAAACCCCATAGTCCATTAATAAACTAATAATAAACCCATAGGCTATAATTCATTACAACAGAACGTAACAGAATACATGACATTCAGTCCAACAACACAGAATACAGCAGGTCCAGTTCAACAACAAAAAATACAGCAGTAGCACTGAGATTTTTTAAAAACATAAATCAGTTAAGCACTTAAGCCCAATCCAGAATACATAATGCAAAAGGCATATTACTATTCTGTTATATTGGATTTTCAGGTCCAATTACCCTCAATCCAAGCCGATCCGAAAATCCAATTTTTGAAAAAATCTCAATCCGAATACAGTTCGAATCCGAATTATTAATTTTGATTGGATTTGATTAGATTTCGGTTTTTATCCGAATAACGTTTACCCCTAGATTAAACTACCTAAAATGGTAATTGTTGTAATAGAAAAAAGAACAGTGGAAGTATGTAAATACAATAATGGTGAAAAATCTCATTTCACATTACACAAAATCAACAATTATAACAAAAAAAATTCGCAAAAAATAAAATAAACCACAACCCATGTAAAGCACTAGCTTCAAAAATAGTAAAAACAAAAGGAGGGAGGCTGAGTTGACTGTCATGTTCTCCCAAAGAAGCAGGAAAGAAGGTTCCAGAATCACAAACCCCAATTTCCAACGTCACCCTCACCACCACTCTCTGAAACTTCACGAACTTCCTCTGCCCTATAAACTTTCTTCCTCACCTCCATTCTCTCTCCTCCTTTCCTTTCGATCTGCAGTTTCCATCTCCTCAAATCCTAAAATCTAAACTCCATCACTAACTTTCTCTCTAGATCTGCATTGTTCTTCCAATTTCCAAATTAGGGTTTCTTAATTTATTCAGAGAAGAAAAGAGGAGAGAGATTGTTAAAAAAAAATGGAGGGAGGAGCTGAACAAACATCTTCTTACACGTATTGGGTGAGGGAATCCACAGCGGAGGCGGCGCCATTGCCGGTTCCCAAGAAGCTTTCCGTTCAGGATTTGTCAAATCAGCCTCCTCAAGCCCCTGTTCTTGGTTCTGTTTGGAATTCGGTAACTCTTTTGTTTTTCTTTTTTGACAAAATTGTTTCTGTACTTCCTGTTGCTTTTTACTTGCAACGGTTTGACTTTCACACTATTCACCAACTCTACTTAATTTATCTTCGGTGGATTTCTAGTTAAGGAAAAACATATTCATATGATCTTGTTAGATTCGTGTCAATGTATATTTTCCAAATATACTTTTTTTAATTTTTAATTATCGGTAATTAAAGATATTAGTGGTTGAAGTTATGCATTGACAAGTATGAAAGTAAAAGGAAGCAGTAAGTATGTAACTATGGAGTACTCTTTTGTTATGCCAATATTTGACCATTGATATCTATAGTCTATAGTTATGTAAAAATCTCTTTTTCGTTTGTTGGTATGGTTCCACTATTGTTGTACTTTCTCTTTTTCTAAATACATCCAGCATTAAAAATTTTGCAACCAAGGATGTCTTGACCTAGTGGTTAAGATTGAGGTGCTGTGAACGATAACGTTCACAGATTCGAATCCCCTCTCTCCTTCTTTGTACTTTGTACTGCCTTCGTGGCTCCAATGGATCAAAAAAAAGCATTAGAAATTTTGCCCTATTCAAAAACTAATTTTAAAGATATTAGCACTACAAGTAGTGCATTGACATTTGTAAAAGTCAACATGTTGCATGTATATAAAAAGGGAGTAAGTATTAGTAGTCTGGCACCTTTTTATCCCAAAATGAAAAGTACATGGTCTCTTGCTCTATCTTTTCTAATAAATAATACTTCCTCCGTTTCGTTTTAAATGCAACAAGTTTCGTTTTAAATGTAACAAAGGGGTATTTTTGTGAGATATAAAATATTCCTTTGTTGTATTTAAAACGAAACGGAGAAAGTACTAACTTTGCCTCTCATCTAATAGAAAATACCCACTAACTCGTATCACATATACTTTTTAACAAATTAACATTTAATAATAACCACACAACAACTTGTATCCTTAAAATTTGTGTCCAACCGTTTGTTTGAATTATTTTGGAATTGTATTCAAATAAAATAGTTGATATTTTGATTGTGATTTTTATGTGGTGATGTATATTCAATTCTATGTTTAGCTGAAAAATATTGTGAACCTCCTCTTTTGATGTACAATATATTGGGAATTTTATACTGTTTATAATGATTTTTGACTGCGTTTCATTACTAATGTATAAAAAATAATATTCTATCATTTAATATGGTGTTGATTCAACACCATATTAAATGATACAGTGTTGAATTAGTCTTTATATGTATTTTCAAAGTTTAAAGTTTTAAGAGCTGTACTACTCCCTTTGATTTTTTTAATTGCTACATTTTTCTTAAATGGTTGTTTATTTTTAATTGCTACATTGTTTAAACTTTCCTTATTTGGTGTGCTTAGCCCACCAAAAAGTAATACAATTATATTTGTTTTTCTCCTTTTCCAACAAAAAGTACTAATTTTTAACTTTTCCCCATTATTTTAAATTAAATGGTAAAAAAGTACCATCTAAAAAGCTTGGAAGTGACACTGTCTAAACTCTTGTGCACAACACAATGTGCAATTAAAAAGAAACGGAGTGAGTAATCATAACTTGAATATATTAATAGTCAAAGTGGTGTATTAGCATATGTTAGAAGTCAACGTGTTGCATATACTCTGAAAAACAGGTAGTATATGGTTTTACTTTTCTGTTTTATGATTGATGTGGTGGAATTGGGGAAAGTGATGAAGTGCACGTTGGTTGGAAGTGGGTTGAACCTTGTGTTATATGTCATATTAAGTGGACTTATACACATAAATGGGCTAGGAGAATTTTGTCTTCTTCACGCATATTTTGAAGATAATGATGTTTTTACCAAAGTTAATCTTCGTTAGTCACTCAGCCAATGAAATGCTAGCTCTTGATGAGGAATTGTTTTTAAAATAAAGGTAAAAAAGAAGTCAAGGGGAAAACATTATGAACAAAGAACTTTGCATTTGTCTTTGTAAAAATTTAAATAATTGAGAAGTGACTAGGGAGTGTTAATGAGCCTAGCTGGCTCGCAAACTATTCGAGCTTGGCTCGAAATTTTCTAGAGCGAGCATAGCAGACCTGAAAAGTTCATGAGCAGGCTCATAATTATGTTTTAACTATATTATTTTACATATTATAGAATTTAAATGAAAATTTATAATTTAATTGTGAACAATACTTGTGAAAAACTCAGACAGAGTCATCATTTAAAGCAACAAAATCATATTTCAAATTTCTGCTGTCAAAATCATGAATTATGGTATAGTTGTTCTCTTCGCTGTTGTTGTTGACTACATTAGCATCATAGCTCTTTGTATTTATTGAAATTGGCTGACTTCCATATGCTGTGCATGTTTTAGGCTGGAACATGGGAGGAGAAGAACCTTAACAAATGGGCAACTGATAGGATTAAGGTTTGTTCTCCACGTTCGAAATATATACTTCCACATTTGTTGCTCATGTGTGACACCCCCCCACCCCTCTCTGTGGCCCGCACAAGTACTCTGATTCTACGTAGTGAATGTATAGGTTTTGATGCTGATAGAAAAAAGGAAAACTAATTCCTAGTGAACATTGCCTCTCTCCCTTTTCCCTTTCTTATTTATATGTTGTCTTGTATTCCATTATATTCTTTTTACAACTCCTTCCAATAGAAAACTGAATTATCAATTTGTTTTTTCATATACCATTTGTGTACCTTTTCCATGTCAAGGGGATACATTAATTACATTTATATATGAAAAATCGCTGTCGGTGACACAACGCAAGGTCTTGCAAAAGTGGAACAAGTCTTAGAAGTTCGTTCGATTAATTCAATATCGATGAATCTAGTAAAGAGGATTGATGGTTGGAACGAACGTATAACAAGAATTCTGAAAAGGATTAAGAGCAATTGCCTAATGCCTTGTATTTCCATTCTTTATATCTCTCTCTTTTTTATTGTCATATTTAAAAGGGGGGTGTTTTAGGTTGGCTGGGAAAGTGTAAGTGTCTTTCCAGTTACATTGCAAACGTGACAGTTTCAGTGTTTTAAAGCAGTTCACTAACTTTCCTCTGCCACCTTTTTCCCCCTATCTATCCTGTCTCTCACTTCTTTTTGGAATATTTTAATTGATCTGTCTCAGAGTATGACCAAAGTAGTTGTGGTGAGTGGTGGCTATTGGTTGGACGAGTTGCATGCAGTTGTATCCATTATTGTTGTAGTTTTTGCAATTTAGTTGCTCAGTGCTCCTTCGTATGAATTGTAGGACTTGCTCAGATCTATTGGCTCCCTGGAGTTTACTAATGGCACAGCAGAAGTAACTAAAGTATCAAGCTGCACAGGCGATGTGAGTCTCGCCTTCACTCATCACTTTGCTGCATTTAGTTTTGTTGCTTGCTAATTTTTGTGTTTAAAAAATAATTGAGAGCCTGTTGAAGATGGTATACATTTATTTAATGTGTTGAATTGATAGCTTTTCTCAACTCCTTTACTTTGAATAAAAGGGGAGACATCGTATTTTATGATATATCTGAATTGGTCTTTTAAAATGAATTTCACACTTTCTAACAATATGGTGTAATGAAGATGGCAGTCATAGGGTTGTAGGTGAATTGATAACATTGTAATTCTGATGTGGTTTTACTGCTTTATAGTTTTATCAATTCTTTTTTTGTCTCTGGACCTGAGTTTTCTTGATCCAGATGAAACATGGCTTTGACAATGGATCCGACACTTGATTTTACAACATTCAGATTTAGCTTTGGGATTCAGTTTAAGATTTGGATTTGAAATACTAGTCCATTATAGGAATCCCTATTTGAAGACCTTTTGTAGCTCTAATAGTTTCCAGTGACTTTTGATATAGTTGCTCTTTAGCTTCTACACTTGGCTAATGAATCCTTGACTCCTTGAACAAAATGCTTTTGAATTGGATATGATTGCCTTCAGAATTTTTATGTATTTGGATTTTGGATTTGGATTTAGATCTGCATTTGTATTTGCTAATTCTGTAAGCCCTGTTGGTCAGATGTGAATGAAAGTTGAGAATATCGGTTCCTTAACACAATTGTGTAACTAGCTCTCCCTTTAGGTATTAAAAGTCCTAGATGAATGCTCTTTCACAATCTAAGGCTGCAAGTGTTTTTAACTAACTCAATTGTCTGGTACATTTATTATACTTTTTTAACTCTTAGCATGCAAGGCCAAACTGGTGTTATGTGGAATGAAGGAATTAAGATATATAGGAACTCAATGGATGCTTGTACATTTCAGTAAGCAGATGGACTGCAATGAAGTTAATATTCTGCTTATACTTTTCTTCGCAATACAAACATGACGTTTTGTCACAAATATGCTGCGCAGGCCTTCTTGGTGACTGTTCGTAACAAGAAACGTGTTGGCTATACTTACGAGCTAACCATTGATGTCAAAGGTTGGTATCTACAGTTATGCAGATTTTTTCAGTTTTTCCTCTGGTTTGCTTATTACTGACAACTTGGAACAGGTGAATGGCTAGTTGGTGGAGAGAAGAAGAAGGTCAAAGGGTGTCTAGACATCCCAGAGTTTTCGTATGGTGAAGTAGATGATTTGGAGGTATGTTTTTTTGTCTACTTCTCTGCCCTTAAATTTGTCAGTATAACACACCTGTGGTTGGTTTATCTGGATGGTATCTAGCAACTTTGACCAGATCTAATGTTGCCTGTTCATGTGATGTAATCAGTGCTTTTGGGCTTTGATGTTGTACTAGCTTTATTAAAGTTATCTGGGATATTTCTCTCTCAATTCGGAGTAGATCAGTTAAGAAATATGATGTTAATTGGTGGCTTTTGCTTTGTGAATGACCAATTTATGTATATGTACTTCTTTTTCGCAGTCTGGACGGCTGGGGAAAGGGGAATAAAGCTTGTGGCAAGGATAACTTAGAAAGTAGGATTCAAAACCTATTCTTTTCAGTATTTTCTGTTGGTAGAGAATACTTCACAAGTCCACCTTCCTCTGCTTCTGCGTATTTCTCTTGAATTGCTTTGCTACATTATAGTGTCTTCCACACAATTTCTTCACCATAGGACTGACGGTGAAACTGCCAAAGCATAACTGATGCGATGCGTGCTGGTGGACGCTAATAGGAAGGGGATTCAAGGGGAGAAGATGCCTAGATTAAATGAGGTGTTAGAGTTTAGGACTTGTAATTGGAGCATGGTGGAATGCCAAATAATAGAGCTGAAAATACGCTGTCCTTTGGCTTTGCGTTATACTCTACTAAATCAAATGGCTCATAGAACTTGCAATGTCTCCTTTTTTCTTCATTTTTTTTTTTTTTTTTTCCCGTGTTTGAAATTGTGGAGGTGTAGATGAGTTTTGCCTTTTTGACCTTGGACATTAGTCTCTCTATTGTCTGATTGCTAGAGTAAGGCCAGCTCCCATATCCTGCCATGGGCCAAAGCATCTTCAGAGGCATCGAGGAAATGTTGCTGAGGTTGGAAATTGGTGCTGGTGGGTGTAATGGGGTGTCTACACATGGAATAGAAAGCCTGTTCTTCCATCTTTCAAGTTATTTGCAACTGTTGACAATTATACTCCACCATGACTTTCTGGTGGTTTACAAGTAAATGTTACTGGGCATACCATCAATCCTGCCGTAAAATGTGTTCCATTTTTGCATTCTCGAAACAACTGATTCTGTGAGAGAGAACGCGTTTTCTCTTGGAGCCATTTCTGGTGTTGGGTTCATATCCAGCTTCTGAAGGTTTTTGAAACTCGTATATTTGCAGGCTACTGTGAAGATAAATGAAGGCAAGGATTTGCCGCACCAAGATAAGCAGAGTATTATCCAGGACTTGAAGTCATTTTTGCGACCGCTGCGTGAAAAATTATTGCAGTTTGAACAGGAACTCAAAGAGAGGTAGAACGATCAGTGTACCTCTATATGTACTCATACTAATTTGTTGTTCTCACTAGTTTCAGAAATTATGTAATATTAGAATTGGTTGCAAGATGCTTCAACCAAAATGTAAGGTTGGAAGCTTAGTTTTTCAGGAATCTGTGGACTCGGGTTTCTCTGTGCTTTTCGATTGTTCATTTGTATGCAAAATACTTGCATGAAAGCAAAAATTTGCTTTGATTTTCGGATATTTAGGCTCTGCTCTTCTCAATTTGTAAATTATGATTTTCAGGTGTAAATGCTAACAAGGATTCGGAAAAATTATGATCAAGACATGGACACACGATAAAAGAAAACGACTTCACTAAACTTTTAAGACTATAGTCAGAGAGATTGAGTCGATGTCACTAAATATTTATCAAACAACCTAACATCAATAGTAATATGCATAGAAAGATGTATTATGTTAAAACTAGTATTCTTTTTTTTTTTAACATCGAAAAAACGTGCATTGATGAAATAACGAATTACAATCTATTACTAATACAACTACACAGAAAGCAGAGGAAAACCTAAAGGAGCTTTATGAGCTCTTACATGCCCTAAAAAACAAGAATAAGCAAAGTCGATAAAGAGTCGTCTATTAAGTAACGCGCCGCTGGTCGATGAAGGTGCTGGTGGAGTAAAAACCCTGATGACTGATGGATGTGGTAGGAGAAGCAAATGTCGATCACGATCCGGACAACGAACAACCAAAAGCAAGATTCGCATCTCGCCACATGAGCAATCCCAACGAACTTCTGACGTGTGGGATTCTTGGCTCATGATCTGTGGAAGAGTCGCATTTGTAGGTGACTCGTGACTCTCACTCGAGAGTATTTCATGTTTCTCCGTAAAGTAGGAGAAACGGGCGTCTTGAAATCCCACGGGATGAAACTCGGGTGCCGCTGATTTGAAATTTTCAAGGCAAAGACCATTAAGATCATTGCCAAGCAAAAGGAGAGCTAAACATGTTGAGCTCTCGAACACACCTCGGTTTATGAAACTAGGAAAACACAACGTCCAACCATGAATAACGAACATCGCCTCGACCATACTCACGCTTCTCATCCATTTGATGTACCCGTTCTTTCAACAAACATTTCAAAGAAACTATAGATTTTACTACTACAACCTTACACCACCATCCCGTAATCAACTGGCTAACCTTTTTCAAAAGCCAGTTTCAACAACAGACTATATCCTTAACACGGACGAACCAACTAACACCAACTTTTGGACAACTAACCATACATACCGAGAAAAAAACCACCAAACTTTTAACTAACACGACTAGGGGGAAGGGGAAAGGGAAGCCCAACGACCGGAGGGAAGGGAATGGGATGCCCGAACAAAACCAACCAACAAGGGGGAGGGGGATTTGACCGAAAACGCGAACACGGGATGGGGCTAGGACTCGACCGGACCACTCGAACATGGGAAGGGAAGGGGAGGGGAAGCCCGACTAACTAAAACAGGGGAGGGGGAGGGGAAGCCTGACGAAGGAACATGGGAGGGGGAAGGGAGGCCCGGCGAAGGAACAGATAAAGGGGAAGTGATACTGACCGACGCGACGGGGAGGGGGAGGTGGAAGACCCGAACTGGCGGCGACATAAGGCTACACGCGGTGGACCGACTGAAACTCGCGAACGCAGAGGACCAAAAACTCGAGCAAAAAATCTGCGACGAAGGGAAAACCGACGACACGACAGGGGAGGGGGTGCTTGCCGGCAAAACACCGAACTGGAGGACCCGCCCTAACACTAGGAACAAACTAGGGAAAGAGACTAAGAAAGACCGAAAGAAAAACGATGAAAAGCAATGAAAAAAAACTAGGGGAACTCGCCGGAGAACCCGCCGGAGATTTACGCGGCGCCGGAACTCCGGCGAGTTCCTAGGGTTTGTATCGGGGATAGGAAGTTTTGAGGAGAGAGGGCAGATCACTTAAAAGTCTGTTTTTGCCTAAAAATACCAACATATGTTAAAACTAGTAAAAGAAAGTACTCCTTTTGTTTCACAAAAATCTTCCTATTTTCATTTTGGGTTTTTTTTGGCCAAATACAACATCTTAAAGTGATTACTTTGTTAGTTGCAGCCCTTTCATTTTAATCTCTTCAATTGCAGCCTCAAATAAACCAAACACTTTTAAGTTGCAGCTCAAATCCAACTTATTTTCATGCCTTTTAGGCTGCAATTTAAAAGTGTTTGGTTTATTTGAGGCAGCAATTAAAGAGATTGAAATAAAAGGGCTGTAATTATTAACAAAGTTACCACTTTAAAGGGTCGTGTTTGGCGAAAATTCTTTCATTTTTCACGTTTCCTAATTCCCGAGTAAGTGATGAATGAACTGCAAGCTGATTGCGTCAAACAACTCAGAGTTCATTCGTCATATATCCGGGTGTACCATACTCATGGTACACCTGGGTGCATGATAAAATTTTGCAAACAACTCATGAGTGAAAAGAAAAACGACAAAATTTTTAATGGCTAGAAGTGGCATGAAAGAAACCAAACGTGCGGAGATGATTGTTGGTGAGTATTCAATTGTATAAAATTAGAGTGGCAAAAACATCATGGAGAACTCAGTTGGCTAAATACTCCATGAAACATATGACCATATGAGGGGCTTCAACCCAAAAGGAAGAGGGAAGAGATCAAGAGAAGCATATACAGTGGCGGATCCAGGATTTTACGGATGGTGGGTCACTACCATGGTTTGAAAACGTGGTTTCGATTGCAGTCGCAGAATTGGTAGCGGAGTCGGAAATTACTTTAGTTATTACTTTCTTTCTTTTATACTTGCAATATTTTTCATTTTAAAAAGTTGCATAATCCTTGCACATTGACTTTTTTGGCAATATATTCTCTCTTTTTTTACTCCTAGTAGGTAGGAGCTAGGTCCTTTTTGTCATTTTTTATTTTCTTTTCTAAATTCTTGTGTCATACTTCAATATTGAATAAAAAGAAAAGCGGTGGAAGTCCATAAAAGATTAAAAAGATCCTAAACATTATATGAATCAAATATTTCATCCCTTTTGTTATCAAATAAATAAATAAAGTAAGGCCAACATTGCCATTCAATAACCTCTTGTATTAAAAGTCTAGCCCTTCCCACCAAAAAAAGTCAACTTTCAAAAAGTAACTCTACTCTTATTTGATATAGTAATTAACAATTCACTTTTAAGAAGCCTACTACTAAATAGAATACAAACAAAAAAATAATAATAAAAAAAGAGTAAAAAGAAAGAGAAAAAAAAAGAACAAGAAATTACTAAGCTAAACCCGCGTGGTAGTCCCTAGGGGTGTTCGCGGTTTGGGTTGGTGCGGTTTGGGATGTAACCCAACCCAAACCGCAAATATACGGTTTGACATTTTCCCAACCCAAACCGCACCGCACTTTTGCCCAAACCAACCCAAACCGAACCGCGCAAATATACATTTTCCCAACCCAAATATACGGTTTAACCGTTTTTTCCTCCGCGATATTAATTTTGTAGTCTGTGCAAACAACTGGCGCCCCATATCTGGAGGCAATGACTCAGCAGCCTCTAGTACAGTGCTGCACCTATGAGCAACATCAGATAAAGTATGTGCCTGCATAGAAAGAAAAATACATATTATATAGTCGGATAAATAAATAAAAAGTATAACTACAAATCATGGCACTTACCAGTACTACATCTGCAGACGCAGGCTGATAATGTGTAGAAGGAGGTCGCCTCAATGGATCTGTCATGCGTAACCTCGTGATGCGACGATACCACACCATATACTCCTCAATGGCATGAGTACGACCAAGGCAAACGGAGTGCCCCGAACAACACGTCTCTCGCGCTCATCCCACTTGCGCTATGTAAGGGCGATGTCTCGAGCGGATAATTCTTGTTCTTCGACCTCCGATCTATGCCATGAAGGGTCGTGCTTGTATCACAAGGTCTTTGGAATCCTCGCTCGAAGCCAAACCGGCGCATAACTCGATCAGGACAATGAAACTCCACAATGTCGAAACAAATAAGTGGAGCCAATGTGCGCCATACATGTCGATCAGCTCGACATATAGCAGGCAACAACTCTAGTCTCGCATCAGTATATGGCTGCCAAGTCATCTACAAATAAAGAATGTTGCAAATATTAGGCATGTGAGAGATGTCTACCAATGTATATAAGTTAGGCATGTGAGACTCTATGTACCGCTCGTCCGGTCGATGGTCAAGTGCATCCCTCAGAGTAAGATAGCCCACTTGCTAAGTGGGACCTACTAAGGTGTACCCAAAGCCAACCGAAAAGAAATACACATTAATATCCGTCTCGAAAAATGAAACTAAATAATGTCAACAAATGTGAGACACCGCATATTACCTCGACGGCCTAAGGGGTCAACCCCCGGAACATCTTTGGGAGCCTAAAATAGGAACGTCATCGTCAAACCGTGGAGGTGGGTCCCGCAACCTCGAAATCCGAGGTCCGCCGATGTGTACGTGCTCCCATGCCCAAAGTCGTAACAACAACACGGAGACCACCTAACTCCCGGCACGCCTCTTTGATGCCCGACATAGTTGTCGATACAAGTATGCAAGGGTGGCACTACCCCTGATCTATATGTCCCTTACGTCGAGATGCGCCAAAAGTGGAAGATAAAGCACTGCACTTCGTATCTCCACTCTTGTCAAGAAAAAGAATGGACCCCATCAAAACAAGAATATAAGCCCGTGCGAATCGTCAGTCTTGTCACCTCATCGGCATCGTTCGGCAACAAGAAAAAAATGAAGCCGAAGCCATGTCAACCTCAAAGACGAACCCCCGGAGAACTTTGGGCTCGTTCTCGGGGTGGTGGGCCATACCCCCTAACAACTCGTGCACTTCTTGCCCCCCAATTACCCTCGCCGCTACCAATAACAAGTGGTCGGTGCACTCTCGGCCCAAGGAGAACGGCGACATCTCCTAAAGTAATCGTCGCCTCCCCAACAAATCAAATGGAAGGTATGGGTCTCCTCCGCTCCATCGCTCCACTAATGCCGTAAGAAGTGGTCGATCAAGCTCCAAACCTCCCCCTACCAAACGATGTATGCCAAGAAAACCAGCACGCTCAACATACCGAAGAACTCTATCGTGAACCTCCCAGTCATGAGTGAGACTATGATGATGCAACCGACACGATAATACCGTGTCCGCTACTCCCCTCCAGGCATCCTCACTCCGATGCTTATCCCTAAAGTCCATTGTAGGTACATAACCCACATTACTTTGGAGATTTATCTCCTTGGGAACTTGTTCAATGTACACCTCCATTGCCATGGCTGACGTTTGTGTCACTGATAGCCACATAGCACTTAGTGACTCGTCATCCTCTAGTGCAATTGGCACATATTTCCCCGGCATCGGATATCTCATAAACAATTTCAGTTCCACATACATACGATCACATCCAACAACGTCATATACCCTATTCAGAATCTCTTGAAACATCATACCAGAATTGATGAACAAAAACTTTTTCCTTCCACCTCTATACACAATATCAACGTCATTTTGAGATAGTTCACCATTCCAATAAAGGTATAAAGGATATCTAGGTTGTTCCATATTCTACCTACAAAAAACATAATGTTAAAGTTATTCTTATTCTACACATTCAAACAATATGAACACCATTCTTCACCTATACTAGTAGCATTTGCAACCTAAACACAACAATTCATGCAAAATCAACCATCACAAAATGCTCAACACCATTTTTAACCAACCAATATAACCAATAAATCACCTTCCAATTCATGCAAAATCAACCATCACAAAATGATAAATTATGCAAAATACTAAATTATACTAATCAAACCAAACAATTTCCATCTAACAACAGATTACAAAGCTAAAATACATAACAAATATGGCATGCTAAGCAAATTAAATAAAAAAAAAAAAAAAAAACTACTCACACGGGCTAATAGACGGTGGCGTGCTTGTTGGTGGCGCGGCCGGGCGGCGGTTGCGTCTTGTTGGTGGCGAGGCCGGGACGACGGTGTGACTCGGCTTCAGCCGGGCGACGATGGCTCTCTTGTTGGTGGCGTGGATGGTAGGCGACGGTGTCGGTCGGAAGAGAGAGAGGGAGAAAACACCGGCTGTTGGGCGGCGTCGGTTGAGCGGCGACGATGGCTCGGCTTAGCAACGGTGGTGTTCGACGGTGGTGTAGCTCCGGTGATCGACGGTCTGTCGTTGTGTTGGTTGTGGGCGACGCTTAGTAAGAGAGAGAGGGAGACAAATTTGAGAGTGAATCGTTCGAATCTGAGAAATTGGGAAAGCTAGGGCGGGATTTGGGGATTATAGTAAACCGCTACTTGAAGTAGCGGTTTCTATTAATGAACCGCTACTTGAAGTAGCGGTTTACTTTAGTCAGCGCCAACTTGGGGGTCCAGGTACCTGTAAACCGTGACTTCAAGTCGCGGTCAATTAATATTAACCGCTAGCGGTTTATTTTTTATTAACCGCTACTTGAAGTAGCGGTTTATAACCGCTACTTGAAGTAGCGGTTTTTACTAAAAAAAAAAAAAAAAAATTCTCGCGTGCCGTCCTACGTGGACGGTACGCAGGGAATTAATTTCCCTTCCAGCATATTTCTGGAATTAAAACCGTATTTTGCATTATTCAAGGAAAAAATTCGATTTGAATGATTTTCTCAAAATATAAATTTAGCTTTCTAATATTATCAATATCCACTCTAGTAATAAATTGAATTTTAGAGGTGGGCATCCACAAAATCTCAAATTCTCATTCCCCCTCCATGATTTGGCAGTTTTTAACGGATATCCATCCGTCTTTATGGAATTTTCCTCGCCATACCGCCAACACCACAAACTGCATTTCTTTCATTTTCCCTCCACGTTCTTTTCTCAATCATCCTCTATTACCTTTCTTTTTTCTTTTATTTGTCAACTTTTTATTTTTATTATTTTATAGTATTTGTTTTTTTCTATTCTTCCAAATTTCTAAACAAACACGAAAAAAACATCATCCATCATTTTTTATTAAATGAAAAATTGTGAGCATTTGAAAGTTGTTAAAAGTTGAAGGGCATTGGAAAGAAGAAAAAAGGGGAAAAGATATATAAAGAAAGGATGTTTTCAATTGGATTTTTAAGAGAAGGGGATGGCATGATGCTTTGAGATTTTTGCTTGTGCTATTGCATTTGTGTAACTGGTTCGTTTTTTCATATCCTCTAATTTTAGTTTGTGTTTTTGTTTATGTTTTGGTCAATTTTATGGGGAAGGAATAAGGATGCCAAATGTGTTACTTGGAAGAAAAAATTCAGATTGTTTCACTATCTGGAAAAATTCAAAAATAAAGATTGGGACATAGGTGTTTTTAAAAGAGTTATTTCAAATAAAAAGTTTCATGGATTTGCCAAATTATTGGTTTAGAACGCATCTATTAGATGCACCTGTATAATGATGGGTGAGTTGCACCAATTAAATGGGTCATACATATAAGCCATGTGCTAGCCGTTGCACTAGGTATATGTGCATGAGACCTTTTCAGTATAGGTGATCTCAGGTGTGTCATTTTTTTTATTCGGTAATTAACTCTGTCAAGGGTCGTCCCCTCATGCAGGGGAGTAGGTGATCCCAACCCACAGCGAAACAAAACCTAAACCGGGATTTATACCCATAAAGAAATATTTACACAAACTCTCTAAGTGGGGTTGATGAGTCTCGAACACCCGACCATGAGGTTGGGAGGTGGGAGCTCCAACTATTGGGCTCCCACATAATTCTCGATCTCAGGTGTGTCATGGATTAGGAATATTGCGGTTATAGATTGTTTATAGATATATCAACTTTGACCACAATAAACTTCATCTATAGATTTTGTGCGTGCAAAATCAAGTCAAAATGGATAGGCTTAGGTGTCCCCAAAAAACCTCTCGTTCTTTCTTATACTTTTGAAATTTTGTCTTTCGATTAACTATTATGCACCTAATGATACAAAATTTTAAAAATAACGTCCAATAATGTATCACCACTTACATATCAATTAATTATCATTTTTTTGCCCTCAAAAAAATTTAGCATCTTTTAATATCTCCTAAAGCAAAAACTACTTGACTCATTCCTTGAAACCAACCCCCTAAAGTTTAGTAACCCATGATTTAACATTTCATTTTGGTTAGTAACTTTTTATTCTTATCTCAAGTTGTTTCATTAACTTTTATTTTCTATTTCTCCCTATAAAAATAAATTGCTCTATCTTTAATATTAGTTACTCCTTTTTTTTAATAGTTACAATATTTTACTTTAAAAATCTTCATCCTTTTGAAAATAATGTACTCAATTTTTGGCATTTAGTTAACATATCTCTTATTGTTTGAAGAACATTCTTCTTACAGAAAACATGATGAGATAGAATAGTTATGTCCTCCACATAATTTCCGATAGTATTAAAAATTTAGAATCAAATTTTTATATATTTAAGTATATATACGGATTTGGCTCATGTGACACCCCACATTATGACATATAGTTGGTTGGTAATAGGATTTGGTCAAAAGGGTCTTTGGCCGTTTTGATTCATTCTACGTGCTAAGCACAATTTCATTTCTTTTGACTTGCCACTCATAACTCAAGAGATCATGATTTCACATCAATATACATCAAGCAAAAACTGGTCATAGGATTGCTAGATGTCATCTTTTTAGGATTTGCACATCTTCAACTTAAGGCCTGCAATTCTAAACATTTGATGTGTATATAATGTATTAGGGACTACAAACTTTTTTTGATTTTTAGAAAATTGGCATTACCAAACATGTCTTAAAAGTGCCATTGATTGAGTTTATTCATTTCTTTGTTTGTTCAACATAGCATACCAATTATATTTCAAAAACTGCTATTAATGTGGTTTCCTCATAAACCAAACCAGGGATTCAATCAGCCTTGCTGTGTTGCGCCATTGACGTCGTTTAAGCCTGTGGAGAAGGCTGAAACTTCTGAGGTTAGGTTCCTTCACGCCACTTCATCTTTATTTACATTTTCATTGGGAGTCTATGTCAATGTAATATAATCCATGTTCGGCGTGGATGCGATCTAGTCTAGGGACCGTATCTCGTCTTAATACATTTTCGGCGTGGATGCTTGTCTAGCTTAGTTAGTTAGTCACCCTCTAACCCAACAAAGAAAAAACTTAATACATGTTCGGTGTTCCACACAAGTTATAATGTTTTAACAAGTTTTATGCGATTATTATGAGAGGATGGGACGATGGGTAATAGTTGCGATTAATTTTGTGAAATTTTCCTGATAGCTTCAAGTACATATCAATAAAAATCCTGAAAATTTTGATATCTTGAAGATATAAATCAATACGAATCTAACAAGTCATGCTATGTGACTATATTCTTCCTTATATACTCGCATATCCAACAAAAGTTTTTGAATCTTTAGGTTCTAGGGGTGAAAACCAAAATACTGCTGAGGAAGTAATAATGATGACGCTATTCAACGTGTTTGGATCCTCTAGAGTTTAAAATAACTACTAAGGTAGAGTTTGAAGCAATATCAACCAGTTGAATAAAAAATCAATGGCTCATATATTATCTTTCCAAAATCCCCCCTATTTTTTCTCATCAAAATTCACCCCCTAATCTTCCTTTCCCACCAATATGAACCTTGATTTTAAAACGTATGGTTCGGATACAACTCTACCTTGTAGAGTTTTATTAAAACTCTAGAGGATCCGGACTCCTATTCAACTATGTAGGTGGTAATTGTGAATGATCTGGGTTTGGTTAATTTTCAGTGTAACAGATCAATGACTTAGGAAACTTTTTGATAGCACCCAATAAAAAACTTAGGAAATTTTCATCTTGCTTTTTAATTAAGGAAATGATTTATGATAACCTTGTACTTTAGGCCGTTTTCAAAATAACCCTATTTCACAATAAGTAGATCTCTCTAGAGTTACCATATATAATTTTCTAGATGGATTTTCAATATATAGGGTTATAGTGAAGGTCAAAAGTTTAAGCACAAGGTTACCCCGTATAACCTTCCTGTTGATTAGGAAGCAGATATTGCAATTATGTGTTAATTTGTTGTCCATTGAAAGGATTAGTAAATGAATGATTCTTTCTAAACTAATAGAATATATACAAAAAGTACTATGTTAGACAAGTTTGAGTCCCTCTAATTTCTAAAGAACTTTTTTTGGTTACAATAACATTGCAGATGAGCTATCCATCATCAGAAGATGATTCATATGAATCAAAAAAGAATAAGTCCAGACTGGGGATCCAAAACCAGCATGGACTCAGGCCAAAGTTCACCTCAAGAACTAGGCTCAACGGATGCAACATCGAAGGCTAAACCCACAATGTCTGCCTTAAGCAAGCCACCGGACCATAGAAAACAACTAGACCCAGTATGGAAGCCAGGGTCCAATAACCCAATGGGTGGGACTCAACGGCCCTTACCTAATCCTAGGCCGGTCCCAAATCACGAGGCGATAGTTCAGCGACGAGAAGGAATGAACAACAACAACGGAAGCAGCCGAAGTGACAGCATAGAGAGCACAAGTAGTGCACCCTTTAAGCCTCATACAGGAGGGGATATAAGATGGGATGCTATAAATGTGGTAAATGCAAGAGAGGCTCCTTTAGGACTTAGTCATTTTAAACTCCTTAAAAGACTTGGTTATGGAGATATTGGTAGTGTTTATCTTGTTGAGTTAAGAGGGACTAACACCCACTTCGCTATGAAAGTTATGGACAAGGCATCACTCGCTAGTAGGAACAAGTTGCTTCGAGCACAGACTGAGAGGGAGATTCTTGGCTTGCTTGATCATCCTTTCTTACCTACTTTATACTCGCACTTTGAGACTGATAAATTTTACTGCTTGGTCATGGAATTCTGTAGTGGTGGTAATCTTCATTCTCTTAGACAGAAGCAATGTAACAAGTTCTTCACTGAGGAAGCTGCCCGGTCAGTACATTTTCCTAGATATAGTTATATCTCCTTTTTATGATCTTATTATGTCAATTTATTGCTCAACTTCCTGTTACAACATAACAATAGTGAGGGTGCATTCTCTTCGCCTGAATTTTGCTGAACTTATTTGAACTTAGTGGAGCTTATCTAAACTTATTGAAGATTGTTTCATAACTTATCTGAACCTAATTTTCCAGAAGATTAAACTGTATGGAATGCAGGTTTTACGCATCAGAAGTTACTTAATATGACTTCGTATGGAATGCAGGTTTTACGCATCAGAAGTACTCTTAGCATTGGAGTACCTACACATGCTTGGCATTGTGTACAGAGACCTAAAGCCAGAGAATGTGCTAGTGAGAGATGAAGGCCACATCATGCTCTCAGATTTTGATCTCTCCCTCCGATGTTCAGTCAACCCAACTCTAGTCAAGTCTTCCTCGGCCCATGTACCTAACAATGCTGGTGGAGGCGGTGGTGGGATCCTCGATGAGGAAATGGCAGTGCAGGGGTGCATGCAACCATCAAGCTTCTTCCCACGCATACTCCCCAGCAAAAAGAATCGAAAATCCAAATCAGATTTTGGGCTTTTTGTAAATGGATCTCTCCCGGAGCTGATGGCAGAACCCACAAATGTCCGGTCCATGTCCTTTGTCGGAACCCACGAGTACCTTGCACCTGAAATAATCCGTGGGGAGGGGCATGGTAGTGCTGTAGACTGGTGGACCTTCGGAATTTTCCTATATGAGCTCCTGCATGGTACCACCCCTTTCAAAGGACAAGGAAACCGGGCTACCCTATTCAATGTTGTCGGGCAGCCCTTGAGGTTCCCGGACACTCCAAATGTCAGCATGGTGGCACGCGATCTCATACGTGGGCTTTTGGTTAAGGAGCCTCATAAGAGGATTGCTTACAAAAGGGGTGCTACTGAAATCAAGCAACACCCCTTTTTTGAAGGGGTGAATTGGGCACTTGTTAGAAGTGCTGCCCCTCCTCATCTTCCTGATCCTGTAGATTTTTCCCGGTTTGCTAGTAAGGAAGCGCCTCCCCCTTGCGTGGACAAGAAAGTCCCCGAAAGTTCTACAGGGAGTGACAGCAACCAGAGCAATTCCAATGATTCGACCTACATTGATTTCGAGTATTTCTGATAAACCATACATACACTACAAGAAATATCATCATATTTCCAATTCTATACTCCTATACTTCTCCTTAGCAAAAGTGACTAATTTTTTTTGTACAAAGAACTTGAAAATTCTATTATTATTTGAGGAACAGGAATCCTTTTTTTGACATAAAATGGTTGAGTTCATATGTGTAAATACAACCTTTTTTTAATTACCTATCAAAGAAGATAAACAGATTCTATCATCACATACTAGTAATTTAATTCAATCTTGATGCAAATTCATGGAGCCAAATCTTTAGTTGTTATCTGTGGCATTGGCTGATTCCTTAAGAAATGTTGAAATAGAAGCAGTGCAAGTCGAGGGCGAGTCAACGGAACCTCGTGCCCTGCACCTCTAACTGTCACATATGTCAGTCCCTTATATACTTGGCTCCATCCACCAACCTGATTCTCCTCCAAACAGAACAAAAATAGAAAATGAAGTATATATTTAGAAACTGTCAAATCAGAATTTCACAAACTTGTTGCTGTTATCAGAATATTAGTGATCATGAACTGCTGACACTGACCTTTTCATCGTCGTACCAGGGATACCATTCTGTGGTTGTCCCAAGTTTGAGGGCGTTGATGGAATATCGTGTTGAAGTTAAAGGTAAAATCGCGTCTGTGTCCCCACTATAATCAAGGAGAGATCTTAATAATGAATGAACTGCGTTCTTGGTACAAGTTACAATGTTACATCCTACACCCTAGAGCATGATGCACACAGTACTGTATATAATAAGCTCATTGATGAGGACATATTATATAGTAAATTTTAACATCAAAATGAAAAGACATAGATCACCTGAATACCCAAATCTGAACACCAGCAGTAATGAGTTCTTTGAAGATAGGGAGCATGGATTTTGGGGAGTCAGTCCAACTGCTTCTAACAACATCACTGCATAGCATGAAAATCAATATATAAATGCTGCAATATATCCATTATCATGGGAAAACATGTACTTACTCCAAATTTTATTCTACATACACATCACTGAACAAACCCTCAGATACGTTTTCTAGAAATGACAGGATGTCTTATCATTATTGCATAATGTAAGTAGTCTTCACTGCACTAAGGGATGATAATGAACCTATTTAGCTGGTGAGTTACTCGAGATTTTAAGCCGAAAAGGGCTTAGCTCAACTAGAAAGGCTCATGGGCTGGCTTGAATTGTTTGACTATTGTATGTTTATGTGTTATTAATTAGCAAATTAAATTAAGAAGAATTTTCAGAAAACTTCTGAGGAGTTATATAAATCAGAAAAAAAACAGAAATATCTGCCTAACGTTATGATATAGCTAGTTGTACTTTTAGAAAAGCTCAAGGCTCGACTCGAGTTCAGATGTAAGTACCACGAGTTAGGCCGAGCTACTCTTTAGTCTTTACTTGAACTTGGCCTAGCTCGTTATATTTGACAATTGACATGACCGTGGTCGCAATATCATAGAAATTGTAATAATGATAAAAATAGAAATATTCCCTTAGACAACCTCACATCTATGATCATTAACATGAACTTGACATTTGACAAAAAAATCAACAACACAAAGTTGCCTCTTTCTAAACCCAACCGCACAAAATTGCCCATTTTCACACACAACAAAAAAAAAGAACAGTTTTCGTTGAATAGAATTTCGCTAAATCAAAAGTATACGAAGTAATAATTTTATCTGTTATATATGCAAACCTGCAAGCTCTCCAAGGATGTGGAATAGATCCACTGATGTTTGCATGAAGAGCCTTTTGTACATCTGGTCTGTTCATGTACTTTGTTGTGTACGTTACTACACAATCATCATTTCCTCTGTACGTATATGGCTGCATAGTTTTCCAAAATTATCAGTCAATTTATCTATGTGTGCTACATCATAAAACTTGTTTGGGTGGATTTTTGATATAATCAAGAATGTAGTATTACTTAACCGGGTAATAATGTTGTTCTAAAGTTTTTACGTATATTAATTTTCATGTTAATTACTCCTAGAATTCTCTCTAAAAGAGTTTAAAGTTTAACTATTACAAAGAGTAAGCAGCATATCAAACTACTATAAATACCCCTATATGAGCTATATAATTCCATCCTCCCTAGAAATTCCTATTTTTGTCCGTTTCTAATACAAAAAATTTCTAATAGACTTAGGAATGGAAATCACTTTAGTTTTCCTCCGAACAAATCAAATCTTAATAATTTAAAATTTTATTTGGTTGGTCAAATGAAATTTTACTATCCAAGAAAATTACACGTCAATTATTTTGTCAATTTAACAACTTTCCAATAACTTACGCCCACAATATAAAAAACAAGTCAAACAAGAGGGTATTAATAATATTGTACGTACAAGAGGTTTGTTCAAGTGATGGTGCATGGTAGAGAAGTCAGAGCAAACAGGGCCATAAATATCATAGGGATTGATGTCTCCAAATTCCGAGTATGCTTTGAAAAGAGCATGATTGCATTCACCCTTTGGGAACAAAAACGAGTCATTTAAGCAGGACTCGTTGAGTGATTTGTAAGTTGCATCTGATATCAATCCATGGTTGTACCAATATTCAAATGATCCTTTATTGTCTAGATAATTATCTATCAGAGGATTCCCCAGCTGCAATATACACATATATGGACCACACAAAAAATTAGAATCCTATAAAATAAACAAAAAATTAGAATCCTATAAAATAATATATTTTGTAATTCCAAACAAAAAAAGGGTATGATAGGTATTTTATTAGGTGCTCGTTTGGTATACATGGGAATTTAATTCCTGTAGGAAGTTTCATTTCCTAGGAAATTACTTCCCTTATGTAATTCCTAGGAATAAGCCGAAATTTATTTTGGTTGACATCAGCGAATTTGCAATTCATGGACTGATTGACAAGGGTGAGTGGGTAATTAAATTCCCACATTTTGTGGGAATTTCAATTTCCCAGGAATTTCCATTGCACCCATTTTTTCAATTTCCTGTCAACCAAACAACTTCCCAAATGAGAAAATTATGGGAATTTTCATTGCCTACATAAATTCCTGTCAACCAAACGAGCACTAGGTATATGATCACTTTACGTTATTATTTAGTATTGTTTAGTAGATACATTATACACACTCCTTTTGTTTTGAATCAAATACTTTACACGACTTTTATCTTAAACTTCAAAAAAATTCGCTGTTGCTTTTCACAATAATCAAGAGTCAAGACAAAGACTTTGATATATCATCTTTAATTAGTTATGCATTACTAATACAAAGTACCATGATTAAAATTTTCATACCATATAAGTAAAGCATTAATAAGAAAAATTTACCAAGAAGCCTTTGAAGTTGATGACAGGATTCTTTGTTCCCTTGTTGAGGTGGGTTAAGATGAGAGAAAGTTGAGGAATATAATGGCCTGCATAACTTTCTCCGGCTATATAAAAAGATCTATGCTTGTATTGAGGGAACCTTTTAAACCATCTCGTTAAAAATGCATAGGTATCTCTAGCTGCAAACACATATATAGAACGTTTATAAGTAACAAAGATTTAGCAATAGATTAATCTTTTTAGGAACTAATTACATTACTTAAGAATTTTTTTAGAGGTCAAATAGATTATTCAAAATCACAATTTATATTGTATTACTTTGTCAAGTTGAGATAAAAAGGGATAGTACCTGTCCTCCTATCACCAGTTTCTAGTTGATCAACTGAATAATTCGAATAAGAAAATCCAACTCCAGCTGGTGAGTCCAGAAAAAGCAAATTGGCCTCTACAAAGAAAGAAAGAACACCAAAGGGAGAAATGTCAAGGTTTATCATGAAACTGGACTCCATGAAACAATGTATTCAAAATCTTATTAAGAATTAGAAAGTACCTAATAATTGAGAACTTTCATTATGTCATGAATCCATTCATTATGCATGATTTTCTCTCTTATAGTGGCATAGATGATGTATGGATATTGAAATATAAAGATGAATGTAGTCTTAGCGGGTGGAGGATATGAGGAAGTCCCACATGAAGAACATTGGTAGGAATCGAGCCACAGTCACAATTTGGACTTCAAATTACACTAAGATGTGACAAAATATAGATTATTATCCCTAGAGATGCTAATCTATTTTGTCTACTCGTGAGTAACTCAAACTTGACTCGGTCAACTCGAGATTGAAATCGACTCAGGACCCGAACAAGATGACTTGTGCAAGTCCCATCTCAACTTGATAAGTTCAACATGATGATTATTTCTTTTAATTTTCTATACTTATAATACAACTTCACAAGCTTTTATTTATCAATTACCTAAATTTAGTTTTTAAAATAAGAGATATTAAGGTAAAGCATTTCTGAAGAGAAAGATGATTTGGAATACGAATAATACCTCTTAAAAGGATAAAGTTGGACAAACACGAATCCTGTATATTTAAATTTCAGTTTCAGTTGTTCCCTTAATCCTCTTCGATTATTCTCTCCTCACAATAGTTTCAACAAGGGGTGTTAAGTCGATTTTGTTTGCTCGTGAGCAACTTGAAGTTGACTAGATCAAAGTTTAACTCGATCGGCTCAACTCGCTCAAAGCTGAACTTGAAATATTTTGAGTCAAGTCAAGCACAATTTAACTCGTGCTCAACTCATTCAATTAGCACTGGTGGTCATCCCATTGCATACTATATATATACCCATATTTAGACTCCCTTACAACTCAATTGTATTATATCTTAAACTTCCTCTATCCTCGTACATAAGCCCAAATATTGATCAAACATTAATTTGGTTAACAATAATGCAATAGTTCTATACGTCTAAAATTACCATTACATTCTTATCAAGTACAATTCAATAACCAGTGTCTAAAAAGTAAGTACATATCTATACATTCCTTTCATAAACTATGATCTACAAAATATTATTGCTTGTGACATTCACACTTCCCACGCAATTACATGAAGGATCGATAAAGAAGTGCACAAGACATGCAGCTTATTAGCAGAAAAAGCCAAAAAATACATGTATAAAATGGAAGGACATAGAACCACTTTGTGTGAATCACCTATACCCTACCTAACCACTTTGTATAAAATGGAAGGTCTACAAACATCCACATTCCCACACAAAAGAGTAAAAGGACAATAACAATAGCACATACCTTTGTTCAAAGTATATATCATAACAAAATAATTATAAATGCTTATCCAATTATACATACCTTTGTTCCAAGCATATGGGCTTAAAGTCAGTGCCTTCCCATCAGGTTGGACCCTAAAGGGCCCCACCTCCTCTGAAGCTCCATAGGCTATGGATGAGCAACCAGGCCCACCATTAAGCCATAATACAAGTGGTTTCAAATTGGGTTTACTACCTAATGGTGACTCAATTAGCCAGTAAAAAAGGTCTCTATTTGTCTTTTCATCTACTCTTACATAACCTGCAAATTGGCTAAAGTTCACCTTGCCTACCGGCTGCCCCGGTAGCCCGACGATCCTATCTTTTTGGCGGCTCCTCTTGTGGCTATGGCCATGTTTCGCTAGCACGTTACCGGAAAAAAATAGGATCATAAGGAGTGTAAGGTATTGGGGTGAATATGATGAGGAGATCTTACATTTTAATTCTCTAGTGGTTGTCATGGTTGTGTTTGTTTTGGATCCTAAATGACCATAAGACAAAAGTCATTAAAGATCAAGAGGGTGTCATAAACAAGGCCAAGAAGCCTTCTTCACATGCAAGTAACAACGTGATCACATATATATTTATAGTTTGCGTCTACAATAATTTTGTGAAATGTAAACTAATTTGGACGGTTAATAACATAGTTTATTAGTCACTTGGGGTGTCTATGTAATTGGTCACATGAGTGTTAATATTTCCCTCTTTTGGGCCACCAATTGCTCAAATGAAACAGGTTTTATATATCTATTTGGTACAAATTGTCACGAGACATACTCATGAAAAGAAGGCAATTGTTCTATGATTACTGGCAAAACAGAACCGTAGGCTTTATAAAATATGAAAAGAAGGTAATTTTTCCATAATATTACTCCAAGTACTGCTTAGTTCTTACTCTTTTCATTTCAAACAAATGTCAAATTCATGATATTAGCAAATACTCCCTTTGTTCTTTAATGATCTACTCGCTTTCCTTTTCCATTCGTTTTTTTAATGATCTACACATTACTTTATTCCTCATTTGCCAAAAGATATACAATAATTTGATCGCCCTTGGCCCATACTCTCTCTTCCATGCTCTCTATCTCACTTTAAATATAATAAATCCACACTATCTCTTCTCATAAAAAAAGTAAAGAAACCAATTGGACCCACTTTTTACACTCTCTATCTGATTTGCCTTAAAATGTGTATCTAATCTATAGTAACAGAGTAGATTTTAAAAAAATAGATGGAGTAATTCAAGTAAAAGAGGGATAATAAGAAATAGAAAAATGTATTAATTGGAAAATAAAATAAAATAAAAAGGTAGTTGATGCTAGTGCATTCTTTGCAAACTCTTTTTTCGTTTGAGGTAATGATCGATGCAATGTGTTAGTACGTCTGTACGTGGTTTAGTTTCTCCTGTTGTGAAATTCTAGCCTTATCAATATCGTTAGGAATCCATTTTATCTACCAAATTGCTGCCAAAACTCATTTTATTTACTCCCTTCATCCCACTAAGATTGTCAGTTTGTCACATTTGACTTGACACGGTCTTCAAGATTTGTCTTTGATTACTTATATCTTTAATTATACTTGGAAAAAAATTAAACGAGTTTAATATTTTGATAGTATATGTCGTGACACTTCAAATAAGATCCCACATGACTATATTTTGAGTTATATACTTCCTCCGTTCCAAAATAAGTGAAACACTTCTCTAATTTATGTGAGAGTTTTTTGAGACAAGTGTTTCACTTATTTTGGAACGGAGGAAGTGTTAATAAGAATTTACAGTCAAAATTTACAAAGTTTGACTTCCAAAATAGAAATGTAGCAATTTTAGTGGGACGTAGGGAGTACCTAAATGTCGTCTGAGCTCAAGATTAAGTTTTTTTTACCAAATTATCGTTGAGGGTTAATTTTTTTTTTACCAATTTGATCAATTGGCCTTATTTGGGTGATTCTTCACATGTGTTCTTTTGAATCATTATTGTGAATTAATATTATGACAATTATTTAAAGAAAGACATACTCACATGGGATCTTGTTTGATTCCTCTCAATGTTTAGATCATTAAGATCTATTTTGCATAATATTTTCTTTTGGATAGCTACTTCCGCCGTTTCTTTTTAAATGCAAGTAAAGAAGACGGAGGAAGTATAGTACATGTAGCACCTCACGTCCTCACCTTAGTATGGATGGATTGTGTTTGGAATGCCATTTCTTCAAGAGAAAGTTGGACTTGATGCTTGCTACTCCCTCCGGTCTTTATTAGTTTACCCGTATTCCTTTTTGGGATGTCCCTTATTAGTTTACCCATTTATTTTGTTTCTATTTTTGGAATGGGACCACTAACTTTCCATCACACATACATTCAACTTTAATATAAAATAATTGTTTCTCTTTCTTTCTATGTCCCACAACATTATTTCTCCTAAAACTCTGTGCAAAAGAAACGGGTAAACTAATAAAGACCGGAGGGAGTATTTCATTAGCATTCTAAGTCGTCTCGTGTTGTGTGCGTAGTCTGAGGCTCTGAGATTTATAGCAAAATGATTTGGTTTTGAGTTGATAAGACAAATCACTTTACTACTACGATGGCATGAAATACAATATGAAATAACAATGGCACTTTATTTGAGCAAGTTAATAACTACAGATGGATATCAAGCTATTGTTATAGTAATTGTCAAAAAAGAAAAAGCTATTGTTATAGTACATGTAGCATCCTTAGTCCTTACCTAGGTAGCTTAGTACGTACTTTCTATGGTTGGGTTGTGTGTAATGCCATTGTTTAGACTTTGGATAAGTTATGGAATGGGTTTGTCTTCCTTCAAGACAATGATGGACTTGGTGTTTGCTATTTCATTTGTTGTTGCATTGTGTCATGTGCTTAGTCTTAGATTTAAATACAGGAAAATGATTTGGTAGTTGAGTTGATTTATGAAAAAACACCTGACCTGTACTACAACAACAACATGAAAATGTTAGATACATGAATTGGTCGAGCATTTATCCAAGTAGGTTGATCAATCGAGCATGGTAATCTTAACCATCTTATGTTGCAATCTATGTTGCAATAAGATCAGATTGCAATCAATGGCTTTTTCAGGTTTTAGTTGATTGTTAGGAGAATAGTGGGTCTTGGTTGAGAGCAAATTTGACAAGATACAGGCAGAGTGTGTAGAGTACATGATTATATGAATTGGCCTTTTCTCTACCTGAAAATAATGCTTATTCTTGACTCTTACTTACATATTTGCTAACACTTTCTTGTTTATTGGACTTACGTACAGTTCATATTAGTCTTGACTTGTCTCTTTGTTTTGATTTAACGACGGTTCTTATGCTTGATTGCTTGTGTCGTTCTGTTGATGATTTTTTATGAAACTTCACGAATATTTTCCATTTATTTCTATCAATATGTTTGTGTATACACAAATTTCGAGTCAAAATAAATAAGACAAGAAACAAAGTAACGAAGAAATTATATTTCAATAAATGTATTGATGATAATCTCGTAACAGAGTTTATGATGAAAATAAACCTAAGTCACTCGATTACATTAGCAGAGAGTGACACGTGTTGATGTCGACGTGGAGTTGAGTGTAGAGTGACGTTTTGTCAACGTCAACCTGAGTTTGAATGTGGGATGACGTTTTGTCAACGTCAACCTGAGTTTGAGTTTTGTTTGAGTGTATTCGAATGAGGGCTGACAAAAGCTTGAATCTCAGTCGAATGTGTTTGAGTGTATCTGAACAGTCGGCACGGATTTGATGTGCTTGTTGACTATTTGCAGAGAGAATTCCAAGAGAATTTTATGAGCTCTTGAGAATAATGATTTTCTGGTCCCGTCAACTGAAAGAGAAGAAGTCTATTTATAGGGAATGGAGCTCCCCTTGGTAGTTTATGGGCTTGGGCCCGTTTTATGACTTGGAAGTCGTTTTTACCTTTGCCATTTGACCATCTTATTTGGACTAGTGATATGGACTGGCCCAAATATTCAACAACCCAAATTATATTTGTTTTGTTTTAATTTGGATATTTTATTTAGGTGGGCTAAATTAATTAAACTGAGCTAATTATATTTATTTTTAGCTCAATAATAATCAATTTATTTTAATGTAAAACACTAATAAATTTTTAGTGTCTACAAAATGCCCCCTCGAGACCATGTCATGAACACAACTTGTGTTTTGGTATGACGAGGTCTCGACAAATTCGAGTTTGGCTTGGTAACTAGGTGACAATCACTGTGTTGTCAGGCTTTGTTGCCGAGAGTGATGAACCACCTATAACTCAATTAAGTCTTGGACATAGAAAAATATCGAGACACTGTCACGTACACGATTTGAAGTGTTTAATCGTGACAATGTCTCGAATTTGAGTTTGATTTAGCAATTAGGTGGCAATCACCGTAGTGCTAAGATTTGTTGTCTAGAGTCATAAACCACCTATAACTCTGTCTTGGACTTGGAAAAATAATCCCAATCGAATAAGTATTAGGTTTTTTTTCCTTGACCAAAGTGTATAAATACAGTTACTCGGAGACAATGTATCATCCTTCCATCGGAGACAATTTCCTTCACCGTGGCTTCACAGTTACTCGTAGTGCAGTAGAACATGGGGTGCTTGATGCTTTGTATCTATATCACCGTGGCTGCTACATCATAGATCATGAATTTACTTTGAATTTTTTTTTCTCAAGTATTAAACTTGATAATTTTAGAACTCCCAGGCATGTTCTACTGCTTTCTTTTCTCTTCCCCTTGTTTTTCTAATTTATAATGTTCGACTTACCATGAATTCTTTTGAATATCATGATTCATGTTAGTCGCAAGATTAACCTTAGTCCAGCCCTATGATTAGTGCAGCACATTTGCTTTTGATTTTGTTTCTCTTTTCTTTTCTTTTTTTCTTTTTTTTGTTTTCTTTTTTTTTATTCGTTTTCCTTGGCATCTCGTATGATCAGTACCATGCATCTTCTTTGATTTTTTTTTTGTTTCTGTTGATTATTTGTCTTTTGTAAGACTAATCAAGATGACTAGGTTTTTGAATTTTTTTTTTCCAATTCTCTAACATCATCAAAGATGTAAAAGAATCATAAGGCTTTCCACGCCAATTTGTTACGGCTTTAGAATATCGTCCCCTTTTTTTTAATGTGACTTATATGCCATAATCATCATTAATCCCGACTATCACAACCAAAGTATTGGCTGACAAATTTGTTTAATGGCTTGTTCTTTTACTCTGTTGCATCAATCCCCCCCGTTTTTTAGTTCCTGTCTTGCTTGTGACGAGGACAATATTACACATAATTCCTTGATTTCTTGTATTGACACCATGAATTGTATGCTATAGTAACACATACAATACATGTTTTGCGTCTCTTTTTTTTGTTTGTCAACAGTTTGGATTTTTGACATATTTTGTTTGACTTGCGGCACATCAGATTTTCTCCGAGATACTCAACTTTCGTGCTTGTCTTTGGAGCAATATCAGAAACTCAAGACTTGTGAGGTGATTTGCATATCACTTTTTTGTGCATGTGTACCCGTGTATTTTTTTTTTGTACTATATGACAGGTTCACATGAAGACGGGGACTTCGTCGCGATGGGCCATATGTGCGACTATGAGCTGTCGGGCATTCTACTCATATGTCTTTTAGCATTTGCGACAATGACACCTCCAGGACAGTCCCTTGAAGACGAAGACGGGGATTTCATCGCGATGGGCCATATGTGTGACTATGAGCCTGTCAGGGGTGTTACTCATATGTCTTTAGCACCGCGACAATGACACCTCCAGATAGTCCCTTGAAGGCAGTCAGTCTCACCTTCGAGGTATGTTGTCTAACCCATGATTTTTTCTTTTGTTAAATGATTGTTCATTAACCCAAGAATTGCTTTTGTTTTGATTTCGTCATTCACTGTTTGCATTCTTGTGGGCTAGGAGTTAGAACTTTTTTTTTGCTTCGCTTTTCACAGTTTAGACTCTTGCGGGCCAGGAGTATTACAAATTTTTTATTTCGCCGTTCACAATTTAGACTCTTGCGAGCCAGGAGTATTGCATTTTTTTGTGTTTTGTTTCGCCGTTCACAGTTTATACTCTTACGGAGCAGGAGTATTACAATGATTGCAATAATTTTTTTTGGTGTGGCTGCACTCGAGTATTATTTTTTTTGTTACCCAAGCTGCCTACGTACTTGCAAAAGTATTATCGAATCACTTTTACAAGATCAAGCCAACGTAGTTCAAGTTTAATTTTTTTCTTTTTGTAACATATGCGGTTTATCCTCTTGCTTAGGAGCTGTCATGTTTGATATGCAGTTTATACTCCTGCTTAAGAGTTAGCATTTTTTTTTGGTGTGTAGTTTAGACTCTTGCTTAGGAGTTTCGTTTTTGTTTGCTTGGGTGTACAGTTTATACTCTTGCCTAGGAGTAAGAATTTTTTTTTTTGGTGTGCAGTTTAGACTCATGCTTAGGAGTTAGATTTTTTTGGTGTGCAGTTTAGACTCTTGCTTGGGAGTTAGTTTTTTGTAGTGTGCAGTTTAGACTCTTGCTTAGGAGTTAGATTTTTTTATTAGCTTGCAGTTTATACTCTTGCTTAGGAGATAATTTTTCTATGTGCCGTTTATACTCTTGCTTGGGAGTTTTTCTCTTGCTTAGGAGGATTTCTTTTGTTTGTATCCATGAGGTTTTGCCTCCATGCCCCTAGATCTTTCACTTAGAATAATTTTCACAATCATGGCGTCGACGGATCCTCTATTGATGCGTTAGATGAGTCTGATTCATTTTCATGACAAGCAATTGTAAGCTCCATGTCGTGCGCTTTACTTGCTAGTTCTTGAAATGTTTTGGGTTTGATCCCTTGCAAGATGTAGGTCAAATCCCAATGCATGCCTTGGATGCACATTTCGACTGCAGAAGTTTCTGACAAATGATCTTTACATTGTAAGCTCAAAGTACGCCAACGATTAATGTAGTCAATGACGGGCTCATCATTCCATTGGTGAGTCTTAGTCAACTCAACCATGCTGACAATACGTCGAGTGCTATAGAACCTGTTTAGGAACTCTTCCTCCATTTGATCCCAAATATTGATGGATTGTGAGGGTATCTCTGTGTACCAATCAAAGGCCATGCCTTTAAGAGAACGAACAAATTGTTTGACTAGGAAACTGTAGCGCCCCGACTACTAATCAACGTCATTAGGTTAGTTAATCGGTTATTAGCAGCGGAACCTATATAGTCGGTGCGTTACTGCCGTACTTTCCAATTGGAAAGCACAAGGCAACATAAATTCATAGAAGCCTAAACATGTTATAGCCAGAAAACGTAATTATCCATTAACAAAAACTTAAGTTAAAACTTAGTCACTGTACATAGTGGGACATTTATTATGATCGTAAGTGTTTAAGAAAGCTTTAACTATTTAACTACATAACTATTCCTCACTGCTACGCCATCCCATTATCACCATCAGTACTTAAAACAGAAAACAAAACGTCATGAGCCGAGGCTCAGTAACATACTACTCTAACAACGTAAACTCATCTCAAATCGTTTTATTAGCAAACAGGGAGGAGAGAAAAGTAAAACTATTTCATAAACATAACATTTGATCATGCCTTATCATATATCTTTTATCATGTTCATAAGCATAGAATATTTATTTGGTAACTTGGCGAGTACAACGGAAGGGACGTCTCCCCAGAACATAACATCATCGTAAACGGAAGGCAGCCACCCGAGGACGAAAGCCCTCACAAACGCAAGGTGGCGTTAGTGCCCAAAGTATAGTAATGCGGTGCCAACCGAGGACATTAGCCCTTATAAACGGAAGGTGAGCAACCGACCAGAAGGTACGTGCACGACCCGGGATAACAGAATACTGCCAAGAACTGTCTTTCACTTGAATTTATCATGTTTCATAACTTTTAAGAGTATTCATAATCACCATGATATATCATATTCTTTTCTTTGCATCCATAACAAAACATCGTCTTGCTTCCATAACTTCATTATTTCATATCATCACATTTGTCACAAAATATTTCATATCCCGCAATCCATATACAAAAGAATACTATTAACGTAAGCATTATTATAAAACATACTTAGAAGGGGAATGCGGGTGTTAGCAGTAGACGTTACCTGAAATCATGCGTAATGACTTTCGTAGCCGGGGGAGGCTTGTAATATCCTTTATCTTCTTTAATCTATTCAAGAATAGTTTTATTAATATATGTTTCATTATTTAGCTTTTAAGTCAAAATATTAGATAAAGTTTATTATAGTCATAGAGTTTGTCATAAGGTCATAAAAAGGTTTAATAGTAGTCATTATTATCTAAGTTGGCCTTAATCTATTAAATTGACTCTTTAGTCAACTAATAAATGGAATAACTCCTTTAGTTATACTTTAGAATTTTTGAACAATTACAACTCATAACAACTTATGCTATTTCATTTTATTATAGAAGTACATTGTTATGTTCATAAATTATCATCATTATATGAGTCTATAGTTAATTATCAATTGACCGTCTATTATTAATTACTAAGTTTGTTGCTATAATAGAACCCTTAATATTATCATGATATTATTTAGTTACATTAAACTAATAAAGCAAGCTCACATGTTATTATATATATATAAGTAGTTTTATTCTAAATTAACTCAATATTAACCACTAATAAGCTTATTGGTTTTTAATTAGTTTTGTTTAAACTCAACTAATATAGTAATTAAGAGTTATAGCCCAATATGATGTATACTAATCAAAATAACAAATTCCTTTCATCTTTTAGCCCAACAACATACAAATCAGTTTCACTAACACTAAGCTTTAGTTCCAATGGATTATCCTGGGCCCAAAACTAATATTAACCAACTAAGGATAATTGGGCTTGTATTTAAAACAACATAAAAATCGGAATTCCTAACATTAGAAATGTGGTGTGTAATATGTATACCTCGCTTCATAGAGCGGGGACGACAAAACGAGCGTGGCTTCGGGTTCCGGCTCGGTGGTCGGCGGTGGTCAGCAGCAACGACGGCGCGAGTCGGAGCGGGCCCGGGTGGCGCGGGTGTCTCGGCGCGGCGCGGGCAGAACGAACGGAGGAGGGCGCGAAGGGTCGAGCGAGAGAGATGAGTGATGACGTGAGGAGTACGTGGGCTGGGTTTGCGGTGGTGCGAGGTGGTCGGAGTTCGACGTGGCGGGTGGGTCGAGTGGTGCTAGAGGGTTAGGCGTGTGGTGGTGCAGCAACATGTTGTTGCCCAAAACTGAGGAGATGGAGGGGTGATGTTTGAAGGTGGGTAACAAGGCTATTTATAGCCATTTATGAACTTCTAGAAAGCTTGAGAAATGAGGTTGTAGAGAATTTGAGTAAGAATTGTTTTCTTGGTGTGATGGTGGCATTATCTTAGAGGTTTGAAGATGAGAAAGTTTCACCTTTAGTTGCCATGTAAGAGAAAGGAGGAGGTGGAAGGAGGAGGAAGAAAGAAATTCGGTGGGAAAACAAAAGTCAAACTTAAGTTTCTATTTGATACTTCTTCCTTCTTTTCGTTTCTTTTTTTATTTTTTATTTATTTATTATTATTTTGATTATTATTATTATTTTAAACCAAAAATAATTTCTCCTTGCATAACTCATATTAAAAGAGAAGTTGTGCATATTTTTTTATTGTGATTTTTAATTACTTACTTGTTAAGCTAATTATAATTCATAACTACTTAACAAAAATTACATTCTTCTCTTTTATTTATTTTAGAAATAAAATACCTTAATAGCTTATAATAGTTTAATTAGAATTTCATTGATAACATAATTAGTAAAACAACAACTAGTTAGCTAATTAAGCATGTTTAGATTTTCAGGATATTACATCCTCACCCCCTTAGAAAAAGTTTCGTCCTCGAAACTTAAATAACATAGGTCAAAAGCAAACATTACGCATTTATCAACTTAAGCATTCATACGCATATAAGATTCAAAATCACATAATCATATACACATAGTTGCACGAAATTCACCTATTCGAATAGGTGAGGGTGTTTTGTTTTCATCTGGTCCTCTACTTCCCAAGTAGCTTCTGATGACGTGTGATTAGCACATAAGACCTTCACCATGGGAATCAATTTATTTCTAAGTTGCTTTTCTCTATGATCGAGAATTTCGATTGGCTTTTCATCATATGTCAGGTCGTTTCTTAACTGCAAGGGCTCGTGTCTAATTATGTGGCTAGAATCTGGTATGTATTTCCGCAACATTGACACGTGGAAGACATTATGAACCTTATCTAAATCTGTAGCTAGCGCTAGGCGATAAGCTACTTCATTAATTCGCTCTAGAATCTCATATGGACCAATATACCTCGGACTTAGCTTACCAGATTGACCGAATCTCATGATACCCTTAGTAGGTGAAACCTTTAAGAAGACATGATCACCTACTTCGAATTCCTGTGGTCTCCTTCGACAATCTGCATAGCTTTTTTGTCTACTATGTGCAGCTTTCATTCTAGTTTGAATTAATCGTACATTCTCTATCGTTTCTTGTATCAAGTCAGGTCCAATCATCCGAGCTTCATCAATATCATTCCAACAGAGGGGGTGTTCTGCATCGTCTTCCATAAAGTGCTTCATATGGAGCCATTTTGATGCTAGCTTGATAGCTGTTGTTGTAAGAAAACTCTGCTAGTGGCAAGTATTTCTCCCAACTTCCTTGAAAATCCAGTATACATGCTCTCAACATGTCTTCAAGAGTCGAATTGTTCATTACGTTTGACCATCGTTGCTTGGGATGAAAGGTCTTGAAATTGAGTCTCGTGCCAAAAGCTCTTTGTAACTCTTTCCAAAATTTCGCTTGGAATCTTGAGTCTCGATCAGACACAATAGAACTTGGCACTCCATGTAATCTGACAATTGTGCTCACGTACAACTCAGCTAGCTTATCCAGGCTACAGTTATTATTAATGGCCAAGAAATGTGCGGATTTTGTCAATCTATCCACAATAACCCAAATAGATCGTTCATACCTCGTGATGATGGTGGTAATCCCATAATAAAATCCATCGAAATTGAATCCCATTTCCAAGAGGGAATATCTAATGGTTGCAACAATCCTGCAGGCCTCTGGTGCTCGATTTTTATCCTTTGACAAGTCAGACATTTTGCTACAAATTCTGCAACTTCTTGCTTCATATTGCTCCACCAGAATGTTTGCTTTAGATCCTTGTATAACTTATTTCCTCCAGGGTGAACGGAGAAAGGACTGTTGTGAGCTTCTTCCAAAATTCTTCTCTTTAATACTTCATTAGCAGGGACACATATTCTACCTTGAAATCTCAACATGCCATCATCCTGGATCACAAATCCCGGTGATTTTCCCTTTTTCACATCATCCCTTATCTTTTCCAACTCCAAGTCTCCATTTTGTGCCTCTTTTATCTCTTCCAACAGAGATGGTGCCTCAGTTCTCTGCTGTATAACTCTCACTTCCATCTCCCTTAAATCATCGCTAATTTCTTTTGGTATGGTTACGATTGCATTTAAATGGGATTTTCGGCTTAAGGCATCAGCTACAACATTTGCTTTTCCAGGGTGATATTGGATGTCAAGATCATAATCTTTTAGGAGTTCTAGCCACCTACGTTACCTTAAGCTTAACTCTTTTTGTGTGAAAATGTATTTAAGGCTTTTATGGTCGGTGAAGATCTTGCATGGAACGCCATAAAGATAGTGTCGCCATATTTTAATAGCAAACACAACCGCGGCTAGTTCAAGGTCATGAGTTGGGTAGTTTTGTTCATGGGGTTTGAGTTGTCGAGAAGCATAAGCTATAACTTTCTCATTTTGCATTAACACACACCCTAATCCATGCTTAGAGGCATCACTATACACAACAAATTCATCTGTACTAGAAGGGAGGGTGAGAACAGGGGCAGAGGTAAGACGCTTCTTTAACTCCTGAAAAGCTACTTCACATTCATCACTCCATTCAAACTTGACTAACTTTTTCACCAATCGCGTTATGGGCATAGCTACCCTGGAAAAATCTTTGACAAATCTTCTATAGTATCCTGCTAAACCCATAAAACTCCGAACTTCAGGGACGTTGGTAGGTCTAGGCCACTCCATGATAGCTTTTATTTTCTGAGGATCAACAGAAATTCCAAGATCTGAAATGATGTGCCCTAAAAAGGCAATTTCTTTCAACCAGAACTCACATTTCTTCAACTTCGCGTACAACTTCTTTTCTCTTAATACTTCCAACACCTTCCTCAAGTGTTTTTCATGCTCATTTAAGTTTCTCGAAAATACTAGGATGTCATCGATGAATACGACCACAAACTTATCAAGGTAGGGTTTAAATACTCGGTTCATGAGGTCCATGAATACAGCAGGGGCATTGGTTAACCCAAAGGGCATTACTGTAAATTCATAGTGACCGTATCGAGTCCTGAACGCAGTTTTTGAAATATCTTCTGGCTTAATGCGAAGCTGATGGTATCCAGATCTCAAATCTATCTTAGAAAAAGTAGTTGCACCTTGAAGCTGATCAAAAAGATCATCAATGCGGGGTAATGGATATTTATTCTTAATGGTAATCTTGTTTAACTCTCGATAATCGACACATAACCTCAGGCTTCCATCTTTCTTCTTAACAAATAGCACTGGTGCACCCCATGGTGACACACTAGGTCGGATGTATCCCTTTTCGAGTAATTCATCTAGTTGCTTTTTCAACTCTTGTAACTCAGCAGGTGCCATTCGATAAGGTGCCTTTGAAATAGGAGCGGATCCTGGAATAAGGTCAATGCTAAAGTCTATTTCTCTTTGTGGAGGCATGCCAAGTATTTTTTCCGGGAATACATCAGGATATTCACAAACTATGGGAATGTCGGACAAAGAGGGTTCAGGGGTGGTTAAGTCTACTACATTGCAAAGGTACCCATGACAACCTTTTGCCAGCAACTTAAAGGCTTTTGAGGTTGAGACAATTTTGGGTCTGACTTTTCTTCTTTGGTAAGAAACCATACATCCATCTGGTCTTCTAAGAGTTATCTTATGGTTAAGACAATTAATGTCGGCTTTATAATTAGACAACCAATTCATTCCCAAAATTACATCAAAGTCGGTTAATTCAACTTGAACTAGGTCCGCTAGAAATTTACAGCCTCCTACTAGGATAGGACAATTTCTATACATAACATTACATGAGATAGATTCACCATTTGGGAGTGTAACAGACATGGCAGAGAAATCAGGGCATGATTTTGCGTTCAATTTTCTAGAAAATGCAGCTGATATAAATGAATGGGAAGCTCTAGAATCGAAAAGAACATAAGCAGGAACAGAGTTGACAGGGAAAGTACCAGTAATTACGGTATTATCTGCTTCTGCTTCTTCACGTTGCATCATGAATACTCTTCCAACTTGCGGCGGTCCACGCGGAGGATTTCTTTTCGTGTCAGAGTTATGAACATTCCTTTGATCCCTTATTATGCCACGATTAGTGACATTTTCGCTTCGCCAATCTGGAATTGGGCAATTCCTAATCACATGACCAGGTTTACCACATCGATAACATTGGTCACTTCCTCTTCGACAATCCTTTTCCAGATGACCTTGTTTTCCACATTTACTAGGGCTGTTCATAATGATCCAATCCGCGATCCGGTCGATCCGATCCGAAAAATCGGATATCCGATCCGTTTTATTGAGTTTCGGATATTTCAGATCGGATATCCGAAAAAAATCGGATCGGATACGGATCACTTTTTTGTGTTTTCGGATATCAGAAATATCCGATTTTTTAAAAAAAGTATATTTAAAAAAAAAAAACCTTAAACACTAATAACTAAACAGCCTTACTGGCTTACTCAAAACATTCTAAACTAAAAAAAGAGTCCTACTAAAAAACAAAACCCTAAGTTCAGTTGGTTGAAAGGAGGCGCCATCTCTCAATTCTCATCTCTCTCCACACGAGGACAACCTCTGCGCGGACGCCCGGATTCGGCGAGGCGGCGGAACTCTTGCGAGGTCTTGCGCCGGCACGCCCAGATTCCGGCGAGGCTGCTGCGATCCGACGAATGAAATTAGGTAATTTTGCGACTGGATTTTCTGAATTGGCAAGGATTTGACTATTTGTTTTCACTTATACTTCGTTTTTATTTTTCACTTCTTCTCTTTAGTCAAATTCTCAGCCTGCATCTTCTTTCATTTTTTCGTTTTTTTCTACCATTTATTTCTTCTCCTATGTCAGTTTTGTTGTTTCCTTTTTTTACTTCTTCGTCTTTGTTTTGTGGTTTTTCTTTTTTATTTCTTCTTTGTTTTAACTGATTTTAATTGTTTCTTTTTTTATTTCAGCAACTTACTTATTCTTCTTTGATTTGTGGTTTTGCTTTTTTATTTCTTCTTTGTTTTAACTGATTTGAATTGTTTCGTTTTTTAATGTCTTCTTCTTTGTTTTGATGTATTTTCGTATTAATAATTTTTTTCTCAATAATGTAGTAATTCCAGCGGGAGCAATGACGAAATTGATACAAACATGGAGAACATGGGCCTGATGGCTATTATGGAGCTGATGTAACATTATTGATGGTCCCATAATTGTAAGAAAAAACAGCCATGAAAAAGCTTAAAACCCAGAAAATTTCAAGTGATAAAAATTTCGGATATCCGGTTATCCGATCCGGAAATTTCGGATATCCGAAAATCGGATATCCGATTTTTTTCGGATCGGATACGGATCGCTTTTTTGCCGATCCGAAATTTCGGATCGGATCGGATCGGATATCCGAAATGAACAGCCCTAACATTTACTGCACCGAGGAACTTGCCGTTGATTACGATTATCTCCTAAGTATCCTGTGTTCAGTCTCTTGTTGGAGTTGTTGCTAGGTTGGCTTTCTTGAGGCTTCCCTTTCCTTTTACCACTTTCAAAAACCTCTTTCCTATGCTTCGTTTTCCGCTCCACATTGATGGCTCTGTCGTAGAGTTCCTGGTAGGATTTGCTCATATGAGATGCAAGCTTTTCCTGGAGATCAAGGTTCAAACCTCCTTCAAACATGTTCATCCTTTGACGATCAGTCGTCACCAAGTCTGGAGCAAATCGAGCAAGCTCATTAAATTTCACAGCATACTCCAGCACTGACATACCCCTTTGTTTCAGATGGATAAATTCAGATTCCATTTGAAGCTGCAAAGATTGGAGATAAAATTGGTTTCTCATGGACTCCTTTAACTTTTCCCAACCAAAGTCAGCCTGGTTTTGCATTTCTTTGGCAGTTTTCCACCAAAGATCTGCTTGCCCTTTCAGATAAAACACAGCAAAATTAACCTTCCACTTATCAGGACACTGAGTGACGTCAAACAATTTCTCCATACTGTTCAACCACTCCTCAAATTCGGTGGGGTCTGGTTTTCCGTCATAGGTTGGCGGCTTATGAGCAGAGAACTTCTTGAACATATTCGAGCATTCCTCCTGCTCTGTTTTGGCTTTTTGTCGATTGCCTTGTAGAAATTCCATCATCATAAGCTTCATCAATTCCATCTGATTGTCATTCTTATTTTCAGTGGTATCTCCGGGAACAGAGTCGCTTCGCAAAGCATCAACCCTTGCTCTCATTTCTTCAAGCGTAACATTGGACTCATGGTTTCCATTTCCTCCATTAGTAGGTTCATTCTCACTTGTTGCCATCTTCTAAAACATCAAAATGTTTCATATTCATGACACATTCTTTTGATAAACAATGCATTCATAATATCATAAAAGTATTCCCATCCCGATCCTATCACTCCCACTCATTTCTAGTTTAAATAACTTATTTACCTACATATTTTATTATAACTTTAATGACATATTATAGACTTTGAGAACTAACATATAATTCATGAAAGTTAACCAAACCTTCATTATATTTAAGAAATTTCTTAAGGTATTTAACTAATAATGAATGTAAAACCCCTTTAAGGTTTTACTTATGGCACCGAAACCCCTGGCTCTGATACCACTCTGTAGCGCCCCAACTACTAATCAACGTCATTAGGTTAGTTAATCGGTTATTAACAGCGAAACCTATATAGTCGGTGCGTTACTGTCGTACTTTCCAATTGGAAAGCACAAGGCAACATAAATTCATAGAAGCCTAAACATGTTATAGCCAGAAAACGTAATTATCCATTAACAAAAACTTAAGTTAAAACTTAGTCACTGTACATAGTCGGACATTTATTATGATCGTAAGTGTTTAAGAAAGCTTTAACTATTTAACTACATAACTATTCCTCACTGCTACGCCATCCCATTATCACCATCAGTACCTAAAACAGAAAACAAAACGTCATGAGCCGAGGCTCAGTAACATACTACTCAAACAACGTAAACTCATCTCAAATCGTTTTATTAGCAAACAGGGAGGAGAGAAAAGTAAAACTATTTCATAAACATAACATTTGATCATGCCTTATCATATATCTTTTATCATGTTCATAAGCATAGATTATTTATTTGGTAACTTGGCGAGTACAACGGAAGGGACGTCTCCCCAGAACATAACATCATCGTAAACGGAAGGCAGCCACCCGAGGACGAAAGCCCTCACAAACGGAAGGTGGCATTAGTGCCCAAAGTATAGTAATGCGGTGCCACCCGAGGACATTAGCCCTTATAAACGGAAGGTGAGGAACCGGCTAGAAGGTACGTGCACGACCCGGGATAACAGAATACTGCCAAGAACTGTCTTTCACTTGAATTTATCATGTTTCATAACTTTTAAGAGTATTCATAATCACCATGATATATCATATTCTTTGCTTTGCATCCATAACAAAACATCGTCTTGCTTCCATAACGTCATTATTTCATAACATTATTTCATATCATCACATTTGTCACAAAACATTTCATATCCCGCAATCAATATACAAAAGAATACTATTAACGTAAGCATTATTATAAAACATACTTAGAAGGGGAATGCGGGTGTTAGCAGTAGACGTTACCTGAAATCCTGCGTAATGACTTTCGTAGCCGGGGGGAGGCTTGTAATATCCTTTATCTTCTTTAATCTATTCAAGAATAGTTTTATTAATATATGTTTCATTATTTAGCTTTTAAGTCAAAATATTAGATAAAGTTTATTATAGTCATAGAGTTTGTCATAAGGTCATAAAAAGGTTTAATAGTAGTCATTATTATCAAAGTTGGCCTTAATCTATTAAATTGACTCTTTAGTCAACTAATAAATGGAATAACTCCTTTAGTTATACTTTAGAATTTTTGAACAATTACAACTCATAACAACTTATGCTATTTCATTTTATTATAGAAGTACATTGTTATGTTCATAAATTATCATCATTATATGAGTCTATAGTTAATTATCAATTGACCGTCTATTATTAATTACTAAGTTTGTTGCTATAATAGAACCCTTAATATTATCATGATATTATTTAGTTACATTAAACTAATAAAGCAAGCTCACATGTTATTATATATATATAAGTAGTTTTATTCTAAATTAACTCAATATTAACCACTAATAAGCTTATTGGTTTTTAATTAGTTTTGTTTAAACTCAACTAATATAGTAATTAAGAGTTATAGCCCAATATGATGTATACTAATCAAAATAACAAATTCCTTTCATCTTTTAGCCCAACAACATACAAATCAGTTTCACTAACACTAAGCTTTAGTTCCAATGGATTATCCTGGGCCCAAAACTAATATTAACCAACTAAGGATAATTGGGCTTGTATTTAAAACAACATAAAAATCAGAATTCCTAACATTAGAAATGTGGTGTGTAATATGTATACCTCTGCTTCTTAGAGCAGGGACGACAAAGCAGCGTGGCTTCGGGTTCCGGCTCCGGTGGTCGGCAGTGGTCAGCAGCAACGACGGCGCAGGTCGGAGCGGGGCTGGTGGCGCAGGCGTCTCCGGCGCAGCGCAGCAACGAACGGAGGAGGGGCGCGAAGGGTCGAGCGAGAGAGATGAGTGATGACGTGAGGAGTACGTGGCTGGGTTTGCGGTGGTGCAGGTGGTCGGAGTTCGACGTGGCAGGTGGGTCGAGTGGTGCTAGAGGGTTAGGCGTGTGGTGGTGCAGCAACAGGTTGTTGCCCAAAACTGAGGAGATGGAGGGGTGATGTTTGAAGGTGGGTAACAAGGCTATTTATAGCCATTGATGAACTTCTAGAAAGCTTGAGAAATGAGGTTGTAGAGAATTTGAGTAAGAATTGTTTTCTTGGTGTGATGGTGGCATTATCTTAGAGGTTTGAAGATGAGAAAGTTTCACCTTTAGTTGCCATGTAAGAGAAAGGAGGAGGTGGAAGGAGGAGGAAGAAAGAAATTTGGTGGGAAAACAAAAGTCAAACTTAAGTTTCTATTTGATACTTCTTCCTTCTTTTCGTTTTTTTTTTTATTTTTTATTTTTTTATTATTATTTTGATTATTATTATTATTTTAAACCAAAAATAATTTCTCCTTGCATAACTCATATTAAAAGAGAAGTTGTGCATATTTTTTTAGTGTGATTTTTAATTACTTACTTGTTAAGCTAATTATAATTCATAACTACTTAACAAAAATTACATTCTTCTCTTTTATTTATTTTAGAAATAAAATACCTTAATAGCTTATAATAGTTTAATTAGAATTTCATTGATAACATAATTAGTAAAACAACAACTAGTTAGCTAATTAAGCATGTTTAGATTTTCAGGATATTACAGAAACTATATGTGGTGCCAACATTGTTGCATGTTTCCACAAAGTGAGCAATGTGTTGCTTAGGATTTCCTTTCCCATCGAATTGTTGCAACTTTGGGGGATGGTAACCAAAAGGCATCTCCAACTTATCAATTCTCTTGGTATAAGGCTTTACATAGTGACGACTTCCTTGAGAGCTTTCCCCAAGTTGATTCTTGACAGCACGAGCTATCAACAATTCGAGTTGTCGAGCTGTTGGTGGACGGCGAGGGTTGTCACCACTCTCGTCTTCGCTTTCATCACCACCTTGGCTTGATGATGCGTCGCCTGGGATTCTACTAATTTTCTCATTGAGGGTAGCAATTTGCTCGTTTTGGATTCTTATCTGAGCATCCTTTTCCTCTCCGTCCTTCACCAATTTTTGGAGTAAGATGTTCATTTCAGCGAGTTGTTCATCAACTATTTTAATTGAGGTCACCATAACAGAAGCAGTGACAACATCTTTCTTCATTCTTTTGGTGTGAAAACCAAGACTCATGCCAAAAACTCACCTAACGTTATAGATTTTCGCTGGGTGTCAGCAACGTTTTCAGCAAATCGAAAAATGTTCTTCCTCGATGCCATTTCTCAAATTTGTTGTTAATAAAGATACAGAGATGAAAGGTAGCGATGGTCCCACCGAGCGTGCCAAAATTTGTATACACAAATTTCGAGTCAAAATATATATAAGACAAGAAACAAAGTAACAAAGAAATTATATTTCAATAAATGTATTTGAGTACAATCTCTGTAAACAGTTTATAATAAAAATAAACTAAGTCCTCTGATTCTGTTCCGTAGCTTGAGAGTGACGTAGCTTGAGAGTGACACGTGTTGATGTCGACGTGGAGTTGAGTGTAGAGTGACGTTTTGTCAACGTCAACCTGAGTTTGAATGTGGGATGACGTTTTGTCAACGTCAACCTGAGTTTGAGTTTTGTTTGAGTGTATTCGAATGTGGGCTGACAAAAGCTTGAATCTCAGTCGAACGTGTTTGAGTGTATCTGAACAGTCGGCACGGATTTGATGTGCTTGTAGACTATTTGCAGAGAGAATTCCAAGAGAATTTTATGAGCTCTTGAGAATAATAATTTTCTGGTCCCCTCAACTGAAGGAAAAGAGGTCTATTTATAGGGAATGGAACTCCCCTCATGGACTTGGTAGTTTATGGGCTTGGGCCCGTTTTATTACTTGGAAGTCATTTTTACCTTTGCCATTTAACCATCTTATTTGGACTAGTGATATGGACTGGCCTAAATATTCAACAACCCAAATTATATTTGTTTTGTTTTAATTTGGATATTTTATTTAGGTGGGCTAAATTAATTAAACTGAGCTAATTATATTTATTTTTAGCTCAATAATAATCAATTAATTTTAATGTAAAACACTAATAAATTTTTAGTGTCTATAGTTTGTACTCACCTTCAAGTTTTAATTTCATTTCTGGATATTATGGTGTTCCATAATTGATTTTATTGTTACATGTCATGCTCTTATGTTTGACAATGCTTGAGGTAAAGAAAGTAAATCTCTACCTGCAAACCCCCTGCAACATTTTGTTTCGACTCCTGTCTATACAGTTCATGATCAATTGATCTTGCTCGGACAATTTTTTTCCTAGGAAAAAGCTATTTTACTACCTTAATTGGATTTTTTAATTTTATGTTTGTTGCTTTTACCTTAATTTTTAATGCCTAGCGTTCACAGTTGAATATTTTTCCAAGTCAAATTGTCAATGCATATGTAGTGGAACTCATCTTTTGGTTCGGATGTTTGAAAAACGTGATTGCAAATCAGCATGTACCAAGTATAATCTGTCAAGTAAAGGAGGAAGTGAAAGAAGACTAGAACTAACACATAAAATTCCCATAATCATTTGTTATTTCCTTTTCTTTTTAGTAAGAAATTAATCAGATTTATTGATTAACAAGCCACTGATATAGCGGTTCTAAACAATTACATCAAAGAGATAATGACCCCTCAAATCAGAAATATAGTTTACGAGAAACAAACTAAAAAGCCTTATTTTTCAAGCTTACACCACCATATTTTTCACTTATTGATTTTATCATTGAGCAAACTGCCAATTTTGATTATTATCTCAATTTTGATATTTTGAACAAGAAACTGAGGACTCCTCATGCATATATTCCAATGAGCTTCATTCCTCATTTGCTTAATGAAATACTTCCATACTGTAGCAAACTAGCAAAGACAATAGCAAGAGAGCCTCAATGGAGTTTTTGAAGACTACAATGAATGAACAAGTAAGCATAGTGATACGCTCAAGTTATACGGTGTTTATATTATATTTTGGGTGCTTTTTGCTAAGGGTCTTGATCATAATTGTTAACGTTTACGTTTTATTTAGCTCTTAGCGGAAGTTCGGAATTTTGTATATTAATTATAGTTAAAGTTGTAAGTTCCGAGCTCCTAGAAGCATTAGTGTTTGGAACGACTCAACATCGTTATACTTGCCAAGCGTCGCCACATGTTCCAATCAAGCATCGCCGCAAACCGTAGCCGAGCATAGCACCAAGCCTACCGAGCAGCCAGCACCTAGCCCATCACAGCCGCACCAAGCTCTCGTGCACCGCAAGCTCGGCATCATCGCCCAGCTCTCGCGTGCGCGCTCGAAGCATCGTCGCCCAGCTCTCGCGCATGCTCGCCCAGCTCTCTCGCATCGTCGCACAGTAGTTCGCACCTCGCGAGCTAGGTCGCACCTCACGACCTGCTTGCTCGCGACTCGTGAGATCCTTCGCACCTCACGACTTCCTTTGCCCAGCCAAGTTTGCGGAAGGCAGAGTACTCTTCGCACCTCGCGACCTGTGCCGCACCTCGCGACCCCTAGGTCGGTATAATTGTCGGCTGATTTTTGAGCTTTAGTATAAATACTAAACTCTATTTTTGGACCTAGGGGGCAGCAGCCACAAGGAGAGGGAGTCTCCAAAACTCCACTCCTCTCTTGTTGTCTTCTCTTTTTAGTTTTTATTTTCTAGTTTAGTTTTAGGAGATTTCAACTATGGGATTGGCTTATGCTATGCCGATTGTAGCTTGAACCGTTCTTGAACGAGATTAATATGGAGCTTCAAGCATTATTGTGAGATCTTTCCTCTCTATTTAGTTTCTTTGATTATGGTTTAATTTCTATGCTTGCTTTCTATGATTTTTGCATAATTATGCTAGGAACGTTACTAGTTTGATTGTGTAATTAATCTAATGCTAGATTTAAGAATAGAATCGGATTGTTTTATTCTTTTATCAATTGGTAGCAAACTAGGAAGTAACTTAGATGCAGATCGTCTTGGTTATTTCTTGGGGAAATTGAATCAAGCTGTTGAATGTTTATCGCTTGTATGACGTTAGCGGTGTCCGTTGGTTCTTTGTGTTTATTCTTGCTATTGGATTGAACTTAGACGCTATCGGACTAGGTTATCCTTTAGTTAGGGTTTTATAGTCACGCTGATCGTGCTATTCAACTAAGAATAAGGAGAACACGAGATTAATTCTCAACAATAGATAATTATGGAAATAATTAGAGTGGAGGTTCAAGGATCGATAATGAATTGAAGTGGATGTTAATCGGATTCAAGATCTTTCCATATTGATTTCTCATTTTATTTAATTATGCTAGTTAATTATAGTTTGTTTATAATCTACTTGAAACCCCCCTTATTATTAGGTTTCTCGGCCCTTAGCTTAATCTAGGTATTGGATCACGCTAAATATTAAACTCGTCCCTGTTTCCCTGTGGATACGACCCCTACTTCCATTATACTTGCTTAGTGTAAAAGAGAGTAGGAGAAATTTTATCTTTGGCCGGGTGCGGTGCACAACGACACATCCGCGCCCGCCACATAGTTTATATCCAAGTAGCAAGATACTCGGGTACTTCGTATATATCTATTCAATTCAACTGATGGATTCTTTGTCAAACAAATAAACAATCAACTAGGGCACAACTTACAACAGGAATTCTTCTGATTATTGTTTAGAGGCTGCCTCATCGACCAGTCCTAGTTACAATCGCAGCAAGGTTGAACATTTTGTTTGTATGGGATTTAAGGAGAAGATGGTGGTCCAATCAATTACGGAAAATGGTAACACGTGCCTCATTTTCCCCCTTCAATACTCCAATCCTATCACTTTGCCCTTCTTTTTTGCTGGTTTACTTGTTTTTGTCTCTAAAAGTTTGATATAACTGGTAGGTGAGGACAACGATGAAGCAATACTAAACAGTCTTCTGACTGACTCGGTATGTAATAATTCACATATCATGTTAACTTCCATGTGAATAAGATATATATATATATATATATATATATATATATACACACTGATGATGTGGTAGGTCCACCGTATTTTTATAATGAGAATGTGGCCGTTACTCCTAATGAAATTTGCTTAATGAAATACTTCTATACTGTAGCTAACTAGCAAAGACAATAGCAAGAGAGCCTCAATGGAGTTTTAGAAGGCTACAATGAATGAACAAGTAAGCATAGTTTATGTCCAAGTAGCAAGATAATCGGGTACTTCATATATATATATCTAATCAATTCAACTGATGCATTCTTTGTCAAACAAATCAAAAATCAACTAGGGCACAACTTACGATAAGAATTCTCTTACTATTTATAGGCCGCCTCATCGACTAGTCCTAGTTATAATCGCAGCAAGGTTGAACATTTTGTTTGTATGGGATTTAAGGAGAAGATGGTGGTCCAAGCAATTAAGGAGAATGGTAACGTGTGCCTCATTTTCCCTCTTCAATACTCCTATCCAATCACGTTGACCTTCTTTTTTTTCTGGTTTGCTTTTTTTTTGTCTCTAAAAGTTTGTTATATAACTGGTAGGTGAGGACAACGATGAGGCAATACTAAACAGTCTTCTGACTGACTCAGTAAGTAATAATTCACATATCATGTTAACTTCCATGTGCATAAGATATATATATACACAAAAGCCACTGGTGCTATTTTACTTTGCTATGTTTGAGCATGCTAATTTTTCGAAGTAAATTCCATTTAATCAGGTTCAAAGGGTCTTTAAGTTTTCAATATCTGGTCATAGAACAGTCATGAATCTAGTTATGCAACTCATTATTGCAGGTTCTGGAAGAGTAACCTAAAGACAATTTTTTTTCTTCTAACTTAAATGAAGACTTTTTGGATGACCTTTCAGACTCTGATAGCGGCGCTTGTGAAGATCTAAAGGTAATAATTTTGTGCACTTTATAGTCAAATGGGACAATGAGACCTTTTGTGATCTTGGAGGTTCACATTTCATTGTTGTTATGTGATTCCACCATAAGATGCATGTCTGGTGGAAACATACTTCTTTTACATTTCTTAAGGTGACTTTCTTAGTTTTTCCTTACAATTGTATCACTATTAAAACAATGAAGAAATAGGAGTGAAATTCCAACCAGCATAATATTTCAAAAGGCACGTGTTTCAGTAAAGTTATAGTACTTCACGTTTTTTAAACTGTTTGTTTTTCTGAAGGAACGATGTGATAGTTTGGTATTTAATTTTATCTTGCAGGGAAGTGGGACAGATTCTAATGGCAACTAGAGCAACAAGACCATATCAATTTTGGTTGATATGGGTTATCAAATTGAAAATGTTATAACTGCTATAGAGAGATGTGGTTAGTGAACCTTCTCTTTAGTATCTTGGTTGACATTACTGCTTGGACAATATTCTGATTTTTCTGTATCTTTTATTTTGGTTGTCAGATTTCAAGTTAAGATTTGTTTTCGCCTACTTCATTTTGCTGCATAATCTGTGTCTAATTTGAAGTACTTGACAACATGGCGTCCAAATCATGATACACCAGTTGAAGAATTAGCTGATTTTATATGTGCTGCTGAGATGGCAAAAATTGTTGATGGTACAGACTTCCAGAAATCTATTCAGTCTGCTCAAAGTCGGGGAGACAAGAAAAGAAAAGCAAGTCTGGAGGTCAGTGAAAGGCATAGAAAGGGGCCCAAAAGAAGGGGAGAGATCAGCACTCATAAAGAGATGATAGGGTTAGGGGTTCCAGGGCGCACTCCTATTGTATATGATAGGAACCTACCTGATGATGTGGTAGGCCCACCGTATTTTTATTATGAGAATGTGGCCGTTACTCCTAATGAAATTTGCTTAATGAAATACTTCTATACTATATCAAACTAGCAAAGATAATAGCAAGAGAGCCTCAATAGAGTTTTTGAAGGCTACAATTAATGAACAAGTAAGCATAGTTTATGTTCAAGTAGCAAGATATATACTCGGGTACTTCGTATATATCTAATCAATTCAACTGATGCATTCTTTGTCAACCAAATAAACAATCTACTAGGGCATAACTGTTAGCAATTTTGGGCTTAAGGTTTTGGTGTATAAGAGTGGAATGTTTAGTTTAAAAAAAGGAAGAGAGAGGATTAGTGGAACATTACAACTTGTTGTATTTCTTCATTGACTTGCAAACTTCACAACTTACATACATATACATGATAGAGTCAGTGCTTTTCTTCCACCGACATTGAGATGATAATCTCTATGAATCCTCTAGATGCTCCTAAGCTATTCTTCATAGTTCTATTCGTCATGTTAGCATCTCACTTCCTTTTATTTTTTCTCTAATACTCTAGATAATACTAGGGTAGAATGATCTAGGATTTTTTATTTAGATTATGCTAGTTCACATTTCATCAATTTTACTAGATTTTTCTAGATTAGTTTTCAACACTCCCCCTAATCTGAAAAATCTTGTACTCCGAGTTGTCTTCTGAACTGGATGAGCTTCTCTGTTGGAATTGCTTTAGTGAATATGTCCGTGAGCTGATCCCCCATCTTACAAAATTGTAGCTCGATCTCTTGTTTGTCGACCAACTCTCGGATGAAATGATGTCGTATCTCGATGTGCTTCGTGCGGCTGTGAAAGACTGGATCCTTCGTCATGGCTATTGCTGACATGTTGTCATAATAGATAGTTGTTGGTTCTTCTGTATTCTGTTGTAGATCTTCGAGAATTCTTTTAAGCCATACCGCTTCACATGCTGCACTTGTTGCTGCTACGTACTCTGCTTTTGCTGATGACAGAGCTACTGTTGCTTGTTTCTTTGATGACCAAGATATGGCCTTGGTTCCATGTTGAAACACGTAGCCACTCGTACTTTTTCGGTCGTCAATACTTTCGGTCCAATCGCTGTCTGTGTATCCTATAAGCTTGTGATTCTCCTCTGTTTCGTACAGAATACCATAACTTTTTGTTCCCTTGACATACCTGAGAATCCTTTTTGCTGCTGCCAAGTGAGCTTTACTTGGCTCACTCATGAACCTTGATACAATGCTTACGACATGAACTATGTCGGGCCTCGTGTGTGTGAGATAGATGAGAGAGCCTACCAAACTTCGATATATTGATGCATCGACCTTCTCTTTGCCATCATTCTTTGATAGCCTTTCGTTAAGTGCCATTGGTGTAGCCAATGGCTTTGCATTCACTCATGTTAAACTTCTTGAGTAGGTCGTCTGCATATTTCTCTTGTGAGAGAAATATTCTTCCTAGGCTTTGCTTGACTTGCATGCCAAGGACGTACTTCGTGGCTCCAAGGTCGGTCATCTCGTATTCCGACATCATTGCCTTCTTAAATTCCTTAATCATTTTTGAATTAGTGCCTGTGTAGATTAGATCATCTACTTAGAGGCACAATATGAGAAAATCTTGTGATCCTTGGGCCTTGACATATAGTGATGGCTCACTTGGGCTTTTTGTGAAGCCATTTTGGACAAGCTCGGGGAGCTTGTTTTAGCCCGTAAAGAGCTTTTCGAAGGCTATATACTTTATCTTCTTAGCCTTCGATGACATAACCTTGAGGTTGCTCGACATATACTTCTTATTCGAGCTCCGTGTTCAAAAATGCAGATTTAACATCTAACTAAAAAACTGGTAACTTGAGCTGTGCAGCAAGTGCAAGGACTGACCTGATTGTCTCCATGCGAACTACTGGAGCATATGTCTCGTTGAAGTTAATTCCTGGTTGTTGAGAGTAGCCTTTTGCAACGAGACGTGCCTTGTATTTTTGGTTGGAGCCATCTTCATTGTACTTGACTTTGTAGACCCATTTGAGGCCGATAATATCCTTTTCTTCAGGCTTGTCATTTAGCTCCCATGTGTTATTTTTCTCGATCATTTTGATCTCTTCATTCATGGCTTCTATCCATTTTTCTTCTCGTGCTGCTTCTTGAAAGCTTTGTGGTTCGCTGGCGATGAGAGCCATGATAGCTTGATTGCACTGAAAATCTTCCAAGTAGCTTGGTGGTCGCCGATCTCTTTGTGAACGTCGCACTACTGGAGTTGAGCTTTGAGAGCTTAATCCTGATGTTGGACTCACCGATCTCGAGGATGTTGTTGGAGATCTCGGTGATGATGGACTGGATGATGGCTGCGTTGTTGGATGAGTCGGACCTTCATCTTCACTTGGACTTGGTTGAAGAAAATCTCCTTCATGTGGTTGAGATTCCTTCTCCGTCCACGTCCATTGTGCTCCTTCGTCGAAGATGACATCTCTTGAGATTATTAATTTCTTGGATTCAGGCTGATAGAGACGATACCCCTTAGATTCGTCACTGTATCCAATGAAGATACATTTTTCTCCTTTTCCTATTTTTCCTGATTTTCTTTCGGGATGTGGGCATATGCTATGCACCCGAATACTTTGAGGTGCTCCACTCTTGGCTTTCTCTTATGCCAAGCTTCATAGGGTGTCCTACCCTTTACTTCTTTCGTGGGAGACCTATTGAGAATATACACTGCTGTACAGACAGCTTCGGCCCACAAATATTTTGGTAAATTCTTAGCTTGCATCATACTACGGGCCATTTCAGCAATTGTTCTATTTTTCCTCTCCGCAACACCATTTTGTTGAGGTGTGCGTCTGTTAATTCTCTTTTGATCCCATGCTCCTTACAGAAGCTGTTAAATTCTTTACTTATAAATTCTCCCCCACGATCTGTTCTTAGAATTTTTATAGAATGCCCACTTTGTTTTTCTGTGAGGGCTTTAAATTGCATGAAGTGGGAAAACGCTTCTGATTTTTGCTCCAAAATATAAACCCACATCATGCGAGTGAAATCATCGACAAATAATAGAAAATATCTTTTTCCGCCAAGAGACGGATTTTTAGTAGGGCCCCATATATCTGCGTGAACGAGCTCTAATGGAGCTCTAGCCCTCCAAGATGAAGTAGGGAATGGCAATCTATGCATTTTGCCATATATACAGCCCTCACATATTTTTCTTTCATTAGTTATAAGTGGAAGCCCAATCACCATTTCTTTTTGTTTTAACAGTTTTAAACTGTTAAAATTTAGATGCCCGAATCTTAAATGCCACAATGTAAACTCATCCACTATAGAACTCAGGGCAACATTACGCTCCAATTGCATTCTTAATGGGAATATTTTATTAGGAGCCATTTGAGTAGTAGTAATTAATTGCCCTTTTCTCTTATCAAATATGAGGCATTTATTAGCATCAAATTTCACCATATAACCTCTTTGAATTAGTTGGCCTACACTTAATAAATTTTGTGCAAGCCCGGGGACATAGAAGACATCAGAAATAAATTTAGACGAGCCGTTTTTGGTTCTAACGGCTATTGTCCCCTTGGCAGCAACCCCTTGGTTGCTTCCATCACCAAGAGTAATTTGAGTCTTTATATTTTCATCCAGACTGACAAATGAATTTTTATTGGCAGTCATATGGTTAGAACAACCACTATCGATATACCATATATCATTTGACTCTTGGTGAGCATTTAAACAGGTATAAAATAATTGATCTTTGGGCTCCTTGGTTTCCGTAAAATTAGCCTTATCCTTTTGCCGGAACCAACAATCCTTTTCAAAGTGGGTGTGTCTTTTGCATCTCTTACATTTATACCGGCAATCTTGTGTATTATGACCATTTTTCTTACATAAATTGCAATAGGAGCCAGATTGATTATTTTCTCGGGTTCCTTGATTTTTATAACTTCCTCTCCCCCGGCCACGGTTATATGATGTTCCTCCTTTTTGGAAATTTTTCCAGTAGCCATTTTTATTTTTATTTTCTCCATTATTAGAGAATTTTAATTTAGCCTGAAATGCTTGTTCTAGTGGCTGCTCGGTAAATCTACGCATTCTATCTTCATGTGCTAGAAGGGAGCCCATTAATTCAGCTAAACTTAATTTAGATAAATCTTTATTAGACTCCTCTATAGCAGCCACGTATGATCATAATTTTTGGGGAGACTTCTTAATATTTTTCGAATTACTTGAACATCTTCAACTTTATCTCCATTAGTTCGAATTTGATTTATAATGCTTGTTCCCGACTAAAAAACTCTTGAATTGCTTCATTTTCCGTCATTAATAAATTATCAAAGTCTCTCTATAAAGATTGGAGTTTGAAGAGTATTACCTTTTCGGAGCCCCTATATTTTATCTCCAGGATACTCCAAGCCTCCTTGGCCGTTGTAGCAGCCATAATAGTAGGGAGACTTATTTCATCTACTCCCCGATATATTAAGGATAGGGCATAATTGTCCCTTATCCGATTCTGTTTATATTATTTTCTCCGTGTTTCATCCCAAGTAGCTTCTTGTATCAAATCGTTTGGTTGTTCATAACCGTTTTGTACTAACGCCCACAAATCTTGTGAGATAAATATGGATTTCATTTGAATTGACCATTGTTGGTATTTTTCTCCCTTAAATGTGGGTACCCAGTTTACTTAGGGATAGTTAAATGTGTTTGAAGTTGAAGTGTTTGGGGAAGCCATTTTAATTTATGTGGTGTTTGGTTTTTATTTAAGAGAGTTGGTTTATTTTGTGTTTGGTGTATAAGTTTTATGGGAGTATGATAATTTGTATAATATAGTGGAGGCTTTGGGATTATAATGGCTCAGATACCACTGTTAGAAATTTTGGGCTTAAGGTTTTGGTGTATAAGAGTGGAATGTTTAGTTTAAAAAAGGAAGAGAGAGGATTAGTGGAACATTACAACTTGTTGTATTTCTTCATTGACTTGCAAACTTCACAACTTACATATATATACATGATAGATTCGGTGCTTGTCTTCCACCGACATTGAGATGATAATCTCTATGAATCCTCTAGATGCTCCTAAGCTATTCTGTCAGCATCTCACTTCCTTTTATTTTTTCTCTAACACTCTTGATAATACTAGGCTAGAATTATCTAGGATTTTCTATTTAGATTATGCTAGTTCACATTTCATCAATTTTACTAGATTTTTCTAGATTAGTTTTCAACAATAACTTACGACAGGAATTCTGTTGCTTACTGTTTAGATGATGCATCATCGACCAGTGCTAGTTACAATCGCAGCAAGGTTGAACATTTTCTTTGTATGGGATTTGCAGAGAAGATGGTGGTCCAAGCAATTAAGGAAAATGGTAACGCGTGCCTCATTTCCCCCATCAATACTCCTATCCTATCACTTTGCCCTTCTTTTTTCTACTTTGCTTGTTTTTGTCTCTAAAAGTTTGCTATATAACTCGTAGGTGAGGACAACGATGAGGCAATACTAAACAGTCTTCTGACTGACTCAGTAAGTAATAATTCACATATATATATGAGGAGTGAGCCCTGATCAATTATTGTGGCCCAATCTACCCCTCCCCAAGCTTAATTCCAAGTAGTTGATCCTTGCTTCAACCTGAATCGGCTAAGAACCATGCTCTACCTGCATATTAAACAAAACATAGTTCAGCTGTGCCTGCTATAGCTTCGATCGCGAGTTTTGTGTTTCTGATATTGTTGTAGGCATTCGTGAGTACTCTTGAATGGTGAAATCGTAAAACTAGGAGTACTGCTGGTTTTTAGAATGTTTGATTGAATTGTTGGACCAAAGTAAGGAGGTTTCTAGATTTTTTGCATATAATTGTATGGATCAAATTATCAATTAGGCCTTGGTTATTCTTCTTTTACAATTTCTTATAATACATGTAGTCCATTGTTCAGCAGCATGTGCAGCATGCCAAACTGCTTGTTGTATCATTCTCTGCTGCTGACCTCCTCTCTTCTCTCAATTTAAAGTATAGGGGCTGGTTTCGTAAATGCTTGGTTTGACAGCTCATTTGTATTGTTTAGATCTTGAGTTTCTACAACAATCACTACGAGCGAGATCTGGGCAGTTGGAATATAAGCCGCTAGCCTGTGTAGGCACTAAGAAGAACTGCATTAAGGAAAACCACTAACAAGGAGGGTATGAGCCATGAGGGCTGAACAGGAGTAGAAGAAAGTGGTTTGAAGGGAGAGGGATAAAAAATATTGTCAGGGCATAAAAAGATGAAATAGACGTAGGTAAAAGATATGGAATGGTTTAGAATCCAGTCCATTCCTTCACCCATTTTTTTATTTGAATCCAATGAGGTTTTTATTAAAAGGGTGTTTTCATGAGGTGCCTTTAAACTTTTAAAGAATGCATGAGGTACCCTCGCATTTTGATAATTGCTGCGTATCCAAAGCTTTGTAATAAGTCCAGCATATCCCCTCATTGACTAAAAAAAGTAAACAAAAATGTCGTAAATTAAGCCTCCAAGCAGTTAACTAGCTACTTGGCAATATTGATTGAGATTGGTGGAAGAGGTAGTGGGAACATAAATAGTAACTAATGTTGGAATACTAGGGTTTAATTAACGATATTTTTAATGTTTGATAGTCAAGATCTATAATGGATTTGTTACAAGGGTACACGGTGCAATTTTAAAAACATGAGGATAACTCGTGCATTCTTTGAAAGTCCGGTGATGCCTGGTGAAATTTCCCTTATTGAAAAAGAATGTGTATTATATCATACTAGAATATATATATGACTTGTTATTAGCAAGATTTAATCAGACAATTGATCAAGTTGTAAGATTAACAAAATAAACCTGATCAATTAGAAATATAAATAACTAATCAAACCATCAATAACATCAATCAAGATTCATAGCATATATAAACATGGATTCCCAACCCTTACTCAATCATGAAATAAATAATAAAATCCAAATCTACAAAGGAAAATATAATTAAAGAAATCAATGAAAGAAATAGAAGGAAATAATAGAACTCATGAAGTAATCAAGAAAAAGAAAAACTAGGGTTTATAACTAAAAAGCTCGATTGAAAAAGAATAAGAAAACTAAAACTAGAACTAAGAATAAAAATAATAAGAGAGAGAGAGTTCTTCATAATAAGTGATTCCTCAAATAGTAACTATGACTAGGAAAGTAAGTTACAAGATAACAAAAGTTGAATAATCATTAAATAGGCAAATTTAGTATTCTGCGCGTACGGCAGTAAATTCCAGCGAAAACAGTCCGGACTTTCGAAAGGCATAACTCCTTCACTAAAAGTCTCCTCGGAGAGTGCCACCTATCGCTGGAAAGCTCTTTAATTCTAGATTCCAAATACATTGGAATTATTCAATTATAAGAAATTCATAAAAAGGTATGGTGAGAAGAGTATATGTGACTCCTTTTTCTCATTTCTTCTAATGATTTTCCGCTTTATTTTTGCTCAAACTTATATCCATAACGATCCTTATGCAACGCACCTTCTTTCCAAATTCTTCTAATTCTCAATTTTAGCTAATTAGACCCCAAATATGTTCTCAATTCATGAAATGCATCAAAAATACGAAAACATATCAATCAAATAGGAGTAGACTAACATAACTTAAGAAAATAATGCAATATGAACCTAAATATGAATCTAAATGCTCTAAAATTTAACCTAAATGCACCTATTATACTATATATAAATATGACACATCAGCGGAACATAAAATGATAAACAATTAATATTATGGGGAAACAACTAATTTTAGGAGAGAAAATGGAGAGTATTGGCTGAAAAAGCATTAAGTGTATAAATAACTCAACTTTGGGTTGAATAAACAAAGAAAAAACTAGTTCTAAGGCGCAATTAAATGATTGTGAAACGATTTTTTTATGCAAACCAAGAATAAATGTGGAATCATAAAAGGAAACGAGGAGAACATTTTGGTACACCTAAAATGGATTACAAGAATTATACTATGCAACGAGAAACTATAGCACACTAACAGTTATTGGGCAGATTGATCACTAACTGTGGCAAAAAGGTATTTAAACAAATTTTGGGGCAAAAGCTAATTGCAAAAGTAATTTTCAAATAACAAAGTTATTGAATGTAAAAAGACTCGTACAGGAGAAATGCGTATCTAGTACTAGTACTGGTATCCTAAGTCCAATTTGTCTTTATCCCAGATAACGTTGTCTTACTTTTCTAGAAGAGTTTCACAGTTCTAGTGCTTATGACTTAGATGAATGAGTTAGTGTCCGCGTGACACACAACCCACTACCATGCAATGATTAACTACTAATTAATGATATGAGAGTGAATAATAATAGTGTCATAGGTTTGTAAGATAGTGTCCTTAGGTTATCTGGTAGTGTGCTTTAAAACTAAACTTGTGTCATATTGGTAAAACGTATATAGTACTAGTACTGGTATTTTAAGTCCAATTTGTCCTCATTCCAGATAACATTGTCTTTGTTTTCTAGCTAGTTAGAATAGTGTCACAGTTTAGTGCTTGTGTCTCAGATGAATAGTGTCCGTGTGACACGTAACCCAGTATCACGCAATGAATAACTATTAATTAATAATATCAGAGTTAATGATAATAGTGTCACGGGTTTGTAAGATAATGTTCTTAGGTTCTCTGGTAGTGTCATTTAAAACCAAACTTGTGTCTTAGCTTATTGGTTTTTTGGATAATGAATATTGTATAGTATTCCAAATTCTTTTATTAGTGAAGAGAATTTTCTAAATTCTATTACGTTTTTTAAAACATAAAAGAATAATGGGAGATGTGTCTTGGTTGTGATAAAACTATGTGTATAGTTTACTATATTCAGCTTTTTTCTTTTTTTCTATTATAAAATTACTTTATAAATATTTTTATTCATTGTTAGTGGGTAGAAGGACCACTAACTATTAGTGGTTTATTAGTTCTCATTGTGGGACAGAAGGAGTATAAGTTTGAGTACCAAAAATTCGTTTGTGAGTGAGTCGTCATTATTTCTACACTTACCTCAGAGTAAAATAAACCTTAGCTTCCCAGTGGAATATACCTTGGCTTGTACACACTTTTCAGTAACAGGTTTAGATGATGTTATAACTTATAATAGGTCGAGATGTTACACCATGTACATATAATTTTCAACTTTGTATGGCATGCTGCATGCAAGATCAGCAATTCAGCATCAGCAGTGATGCTTCAAGCAAAAGATTTTACATCTTCAGTCTTCCGTCTTCACGCCCTATCAAGCGCCCCATTTTCTGGATCACCCCTATATTTATTTCTCCCCCCCTTTTTAGTTACAAGTCTTTTTGTTTAATGTTATTTTGGCAGTAATTATACACAGCTTGCTACAACTGGAATACAATAATATCAGTATAATGTCTTAATCACAATGCATGACAATAGAGGACTTCTAATTGGACTTGTAATACATGGTGTCGTGGGCCCACTCATAAATCATTGTTGACGAAACCTTCGTAATTGGCGGGATATTGCAATTTGATTAAGCAACCACTATTTGATTATGGGATGAAAAATCTACATATTTATTTTTCTATAATAAAATTTACAAAATTAATTTAGTTATTTTATTCAAGATATGATTTGGGGACCAAAAAGATCTTTGATTAGCAATCACGACTACTTTTCCATTAAATTCATAATAAACAAAATCAAGCACTAGTAATGCTAGTATTAAGCTTTTCATGACCTTGCACTCTTGATCTATATCTTTTGATATGCATGACATATACGGATATATTTTTATTAGGAAATATAATTGGTTCGAAGATCAACCCCTTCTAGGCTACTAGCCTGCAGGGTACACCAGCTCAGAGGTTGGGTATAAGGCTAAACAGCCCAGAAGACAACAGGCCTAAAGGCCCACTGCCACCACAAGTGAATGCCCCATCATATTGTTGAGATGAGTATTTGAACCCTAGGCAATGCCCTAAAATTCAAGGTGGTACTCTACTGAGCTACCACCTCTCCCTCTAACATATATGGATATGGTCATGTGGATATTATTATATTAAGTAACAATCCAGTTAGTGCCGCTCTTTTCTTTCTCTTTTCTCTCTGGTCTTTCTTCCTGCCTTGAAATCCTAGATTTTGTTGTCAGCTTCTCTTATTTATTACTTTTTTACTAATGTTTTTGGAAAAATTGACATAAATAACCCCAACTTTCAGCTGTCTTCTAAAAATAATCCCAATTTTGGATTATTCCATAATAATCCAAACTTTTGAGGGAACCTTCTAAATTGCACTGCTAGACCATAATCAAACGCGTGTGAATCATCACGTCTCACTTTAGTCTTAACGTGAGACGACCTCTTAAGAGACTTACTCGCAAATTCTTGAAAAAGACGGTCTCATGTTAGTGTTAATGTGGAACCAACTGATGTCATGTTAATAGTGGAATTAGTTAAGCGCTTGGACCTATTAGTTATGCTACTAAAACCATCACATTTCCCCTAAAATTATATTTTCTCTCTTCTCTGTCAACCCTCGTTTCTCTTTCCTATGCCCCTGTCCTCTACCAACTCTTATTTCTCTCTCCTGTACCGCTCCCGTTTCTCTCTCCTCTACACTGTCATTTCCCTCTTCTCCACCCAACTTCCATTTCTCTCTAAAGCCTACATCTCTTTCTTTTCATTTTAGAACATTTGAAGCTCTCAATTAACATTATTTTTCGTGTCTTTTTCAATCTTGATGATGAGAATTTGATGATGCTTAGTTTAGTTTCTCCCGCTTAAACAACAACATTGTTGCATAAAAGTCAAGTAAGTATATTCCTAATTCCCCTAAAAGAAAAGAGAATATTCTTAATTTTAAAGCTCATTGTTTCCTCTCTATCAATGGGTCTAAAGTCTAATTTATCTCTTATTATGAGTTATGGTTTTTAGGTAGACAGTTACAGTTTTCATTGTAATATATGTTTTGGGTAAGTAGTTATGTTTTTCTGGTAATTAGTTATCATTTCCAAGTAAATAGTTATTGGTTCTGGGTAAATAGTTATATTTGTAAAGTTAATAGTTATGGTTCTTAGTTATTAGTAATTGTTTACATGTTATTAGTTATAATTTTTTATGTTATTGGTTATAGTTGTGGTTCTGGGTAAATTGTTATATTTCTAAGGTTTTAATATTTATGGTTTTTACTTGTTAGTAATTGTTTACACGTTATTAGTTATAGTTTTCATATTATTAGTTATAGTTTTCGAGATAAAATATGGTCTTCGGTGGATACTAAATAGTTATGGTTTGCTTGTTATTTGTTATGGTTTTCGGGGTAATATTTATTGTTTTGGATGGTTAGTTATAAGTATAGATATAAAGTTACATTTTTGAGCTATGATTATGGTGGTTTGGTTGATGTTATGGTTTTGGGTTAATAATTGCGGTTTATTAGTTAACATAAGTTCATTAAAAAAAGTTATTCTGTAGTTGCACATTTTTTGCAATTAGTTAATATATATTATAGTTTAGTTAAATTGCACTACCAGACCATAATCAAACACGTGTGAATCATCACGTTTCACGTTAGCTTAACGTGAGATGGTCTCTTCAGAGACTTACTCCACTTTGTAATACTACTATTCTACTATGGTGTGCTCATATTAGTAAGTCATGAAATTCCAAATGTTCTTTTTTGTTCTTTGTAATGAGAATTCCCAAATATTTTAAGTTCACATTATAGGTCCAAATTTAGATGCTGTTTTACTAGATATTGAGTTACAAATAGCAATAAAAGGTAAATGAAGTTTGAATAGAATATTTCTAGAATGTATAGAAGTGGTTTTGTTTTGTGTGGATTTTGACATTGCTAGTCAAATTATGTTGAGTACGGTCCTAATTAGCGCAATTTAAAATAATTATATTCAATGATAATTGAGTTTTACTTAGTTTTATGGATTTTTTGATGGGAATAATCCCACCTTTAGGCGATCTTCTCAAAACGGTCCCAGCTTTTCAAAATTTGGGAATAATCCAACCTTTAAGATATGTTTGCACGAAAATGGGTACATTCGCATTGGTAACCTACTAATAGCAAGTTTCATTCCCTAATTACATGATTAATAACAAATTTGATCTATTTTAAAATTAAATTTTTAATTAAACATAAAAATATAATTATAATCATATTAACTAAAAAAAGTTTACAACTCCTCTCCCACCACCCCACCCCACCCCCACCACCACCACCAACCCCACCACCACCCCACCCCACCCCACCCCCACCACCACCACCACCCCCACCACCACCCCACCCCACCCCACCCCCACCACCACCACCACCCCACCCCCCACCCCCACCACCACCCCACCCCACCCCAATTGACCCCTCGACACCCCAACATCTCCTCCCCTGAAACCACCGCGGGAGATCACCACACCACCTCACAGACCCCTCACACCTCTCTCCTTTACCACCTCCACTCTCTCTCCTCCCTCACGCCCCAACCAACCCCCCACCCTCGCCAAAACCCCAGCCAACCCTCGACACAACCCCAACCCAGTCCCACCCTCGCCAAAACCCCAGCCCCACCCTCGCCAAAACCCAAGCCCCAGCGCCACCCTCGTCCAAACCCGAACCCCAGCCCCACCCTCGCCAAAACCCAAGCCCCAGCGCCACCCTCGTCCAAACCCGAACCCCAGCCCCACCGTCGGTTAACCCCAGCCCCAGCCTCAGCCTCGTAAAACCACCCTCGTGGTTCTCGCTGACCCCCTCCCCTTCCCTTGCTGTCGATCTTGCCGGAGTTATTGTCGTCGTTCACCGACGCATCTCTCTTTCTTCTTCTCGTCGTCGCTATTGCTGCGCTGCTAGTCCTGCTCCTCTCTCTATCGCCGTCGCTATTGTTGCGCTGCTGTCGATCTTGCCGGAGTTGTTGTTGCACGGTTGTGATGGCAGCTTGCTGCCGACAGCAAGGGAAGGGGGAGGGAGTTCGACGGCAGCAGGGGACGAAGATCTGGGGGTGCGAGGTTTGTCAACGGAGGAGAGAGAATATGAGGGGGTGGGCAGGTGGGGAGTGGACATGGGAGTGGGGGAGCTGCCACAGGATTTGGGGTGGGGGGTTGATAGAGTTAGGATTATGTTTTTTTGTTTTTTTAAATTAAATTGATAATTCCTTTTAGAAAATAAACAAAGGGTCAAGACATATTTTTAACCGGTCAATCAGGTCATTGGTTAACATGGCCCAGTTTGGAAAGATATAGGTCATAGTTGGGATTATTCCCAAAATTTGGAAAGGTGGGTCTGTTTTGGGAAGATCGCCCAAAGGTAGGATTATTCCTATAAAAAAATCCTTGTTTTATCACAACAAGTCAATTTCAATTTATAAAGTTCAGTGTCATTCATTCAAAATTAGTAAATTGTGTAGTATAAGAGAAACTAATTGAGAATCAACAAACATAAATTTAATCAATAAAAATAATGTCAGTTTAGCCTAAATCAAGTGTGAAGTGAACAAGGTTTGAGAATCCATATATTAGTAAGTTACTTATAATCTATCTCTATTATATAAGCCAAGGGGGGAGCAATGGTATCCCCCTAGGCATTTACATAATTGCCCCCAAACAAAAAAAATTACATCACAACTGCAGCCATCAACAGTAAATCACGAATAAACTTGCCAAAATAATTTCAATCAAATCTCTAAAAACCCAATCAACTGATATAATTGCCAATAAAAAACATTCATAATCAAAAAATTACCCAAATTAATACCACATAAAAATAACAAAAGCGCACGAACATTCTCATTACATACAACTCAAAATCATATTCACGGTATTCCAAACAATTACAAACACAAACTCAACACAAAAACAATTACAAACACAAACTCCATAAAAAAAAATCAGTTTTCTTCATTACTTGGAGCTTCAAGGCAGTCTCAAATTTGCAGTAACTTCACAGTTAATCTGGTACGCAAATTGTAAGTTGAAAATAAGAGTATGTACAATGTTCTATATTGAGTAAATCTTAAAAATATGTACAATGTTCGAGTAAATTTTAAATAACACTATAATTGAAATTCAAATTGTGTATGAAAAATTTAAAATTTCATTTCAAATATAATTGAAATTGAAAGTATTAACATTTAGAAAAGGAGAAAATTTTTAATATGAGACTGATGAAAATGGGGGAAATTTCAGTCCATAACCAAAATTGATCAGTTTGTGAAATCAGAATTTAAAAGTTAGACAAGTGGAAAAAAACTGAAATTGGTGTATACTTTCCGAATAAAAATTTGGGATCATAGAGAAATTACTGAAATCTAGATTTCAGAAATTACCTTTCTTTGTTAGAATATAAAATCGACCCAAGAATTAGATCTAAAGTGTAGTGCATGCTTTCACTCTGCCGCAACCTCTACCGCCTGTTTCGCCGGAATAAAATCGAAATAGAGGATGAATCTGAAGAGTATCAGACTTCTGGGTTGGATAACAGAACAAAGATTTGTTTTTTTGGTGCCATTTTTTTTTGAGTGAGAGGAAGAGGAAAAGAGGCGTACGAGAGAAAACTGTGAGGTGCCAATTTAAGATATTTGTTGACATCTATATTTTATCTTACAATTATAATACTTGGTATAGTATTTTTCTTAATCTTCCCTTCTTGAGGTTCTAATGCTAGGATAAAGTATTGCATGTTGAAGTGCTTTTGCATTAAAAATAAACACTGTTAGGTGCTGCTGTTGCTAGCTAATGGTTAAAAATTTTGCATTTTGCTTTCAGTTGAGAAGTAATAGTTACTTAGTAATAGTTATGCTTAAAAAAAGAGGGAGGAAATTGTTCCACTTCAATTTAGTTACTTTACAATATACTATATTAATCATATTTGTCATTCATATAAAAAGAGATATTATCATATAAAATATTATGATCATGATATTGTTATCTGCATCGTACATTTGTTGTTTCTCTAACTCCCCCATCCTAAAAATATGTAGCGGAATAGAGCACTTCTTATTAAATTGTTTAGTAGTGTAAACTATCTAAAGGCAACAATACCGACCTTTATAATAGAATTTTTTTTTGGTTGAATGATTATTGTATCTAAATTGAATTTTAAGAACTTCATAGAAAATTCAAATGCACAAATTAACTCCAGTATACATTTTTTTTACAACCGCGTTTGTTAAGGACATAAGGTTTCAAATGAACTTCTACCATTTTACATTGAATAGGGTAGCCCCTATATATCCTATACCTTACTAGATAGTGTATTAACTTTGTGCATGTTAAATGGAATAGAGAAACGGAAAAGGAAAAATAGGAACAAAGGCGATTGAAGATTTTTTAAAATTTCTTTACTTTTTTGTAGTGTTTCCTATATATAATGAAACTTTAATTTTACATATATTTGGACCTTTATCTTTCTATTATTAATTACTATTAATTATCAAGGGAAAAAGATTTATTTAAATATCATTCAAGAATTAAATACTATTTGTATGTATTTCAATATTTCTTATTCACAAAATGGAGGTGAACTTAAATACAAACTTTCGTTTTTGGTTTGTTTACTACTGAGTAACAGTTATGCCCAAAATATCGTCGCACGCATCGCGTGCATAAAAAGCTAGTACTAATATATTCAAAGGCGTTTCTAAACAAGGAATGGTGTCATGTGGCGCTCTCCCTAATGGCATTTTACTCTATGTAATCCACATAAAATAAAATAAATTAGAATTTGCATAGTATAGAATTTTATCCCATGACTTCAAGTTTATATATTAAAGTCTTAACCACTAGACCAAGTGATATTTAGTGTTATCATCTTAAAGTATAATATTAATAAATGAAATTTTTCCTTACCCGGGGCATAGCCCGGGCCTAATAACTAGTTTGTTTTCGAAATTTGATACATTTGTATGATCGAGAAGGTTTTAGGGAATTGTATTAGTTATCCGTCAATTCAGGGTTCTTCTCCTAGAGAGTCTGAACCCTGAGGCCTACAAGACAGACACAAGTGAACTACCTTGGAGTGATTCTGGGGAAGCCCTCCGATGCGCAAGTCAAAAATATACCTTCTAGATAGAGAAAGTAGAGAGGAACAGTCAAGAACTTTAGAAAAACTTACATATACTTGTGTTGCAAGTCTGTATTTATAGTAGTACTACGCTAACATAACTAACTAATAGAGGGTATTTCCATAACCGTATTACCAAGTAAGGCTTGGCCTAGTGGTAAAGGTTTGGCCTTATGACTTTAAGGTCATGGGATCAAACCCCACTAGGGGCTCTTTAGGGGTGAGGTTTCTCTTACCATTCCCCCTCCCTCCAAGCTAAGGAGTCTGACCTGCAAACCTGGCTAGTTATACCGTGCGAAATGTCATTTCAGTAGGGCCCTTCATTTTACCAACTTAAAAAAAATTCCATAACCGTATTTGAGGCTTTGTTAGAAGTGATAGGCTTCGCAATTTTGTACGTGGACTCGAGACCACCAAGAGTTGTGTGCTCTTGGAATGAAACGCACACCAACAACAAACAAAACGCTGCCCTTAAATCTCGCGTAAAATCGCAAAATCCAGTTTCTTTGCTTTCATTATTTAAAAAAAAGGAAAAATGTATAATTTCTTCCTCCCAAATTATCGTCCAAGTAATTTGCCAATTGACACATGGAAGATATTGAAATAATTGCTATCTACTACTTTTTCAAATCCTTAAGATAGTTTTAGAGTGAGATCCTTCCATCACAATAATTTATTTAAAGGATAAATTGTTCATATTTATACCATTGTTTCCATTTTTTAATTATGAGTTTTAATTGATATAAGATCAGATGATATTGTTCCTATTATTTTTACGTGATGTAGAAGATGTTGGTTTTTAGAGTATGTGCATATAATACCATAAAAAAAGGCATGAATGTGTACAGCAAAAAACATCATACTGATGACAAAGAACATGTGCAAATAATTCGTGAGAAATAAAAAAACTATCATAAAGAATAAACCATAAAAAGAACATGAAGGTATAAAAAAAAACATCATACTAATTATAAAAGAACATGTGTGTATAATAGCTTGAGAAACAATAACTTATTACAAATCATAAAAATGAGTAATAATATAAAAGCAACCGAAAGGTATCAAACGAAGAACACCATATATACGAATTATAAACAACATATGCATATAAGACTTGAGAAAACAAACTATATAAAATCACAAAAATGGGAATAAACGTGAAAATAACATAAAGGTATAAAACAAAGAACACCATCTGATTATAAAAAGAATTTTTTTTTGTCTAAGTTGCTTCGTTTCTTTTTGTCCAAGTTGTGTCTAACACAAAAACGAAAATAAATATGAAAAGAATATGAAGGTATCAAACACAGAACACCATCTTGATTATAAAAGAACATATGCATATATGACTTGAGAAACAAAAAAATTATAAAAAGAATCATGACAATGAATAAAAGCATAAAAAGAACATGAAGATATAAAATAAAGAACATCATACTAATTATAAAAGAACATGTGCATATAAGACTTAAGAAAAAAAAACTATAAAAAAACATAATAAGAACATGAAGGTATAAAACAAAGTACATCAGTATGATTATAATAGGATATGTGGATAAAAGACTTGAGAAGCAATTTTAAAAAAAAAATCACAAATATGAAAATAAATATGATAAGAACATGAAGGTATAAAACAAATAATTATAAAAGAACATGTATGTAAATATTTTTTAATTACACAAGGATTTTTGATGCCTTCATGTTTCATTAAAACAATAAAAAAATATACCTCAATGTTTCTGTTTTTATCTATGAGTATGCACATTCTATTAGGGTCGAAATCCATCATAAGCTTCGCTGAGGATATAGTGTTATTCCTCGGTAAAGTTCTTTTTATCTGTGTTTTTTACTACTCTTTTCTTTCAACCCAATAGTAACCATTTCAAAAATATCATCTTTAATGCATACTAGCTAATTAATTACTATTATCATCTGTATAGTATAAACATTGAATTTTTTGAGTCCATACTCCATACCATCAAATCGCTTATATTAAGTACATCTATACTATTATCTAAAGTAAAATGATAAATCCTACGTGGCAAGCTAACATTCGCCAAGCAATTCTAGAGCATCACAAAATAAAGACTCTCCATTTCGGTGTCCACGTGGCATTTGATTAGTTTTTGGCCGAAATTTCTTTGTATAATTAGACTGATTCGTGATTTAAGTTAATTAGGTATTTAAATTTGGCAATTAATATCATGATCTCATATGAGATTTCCGGAAATCAAGCATATCCCATTTATATATTATATGCGAATGGCGTTAATTATGGTTAACAATTGGCAATATAAATCCCAATTTAATATACCTTAGACCGAAATTGGCAATTAAATAAATTTGATTAGTTATGTTTCGAAATTTGAAATTCCCAAATCAAAATGGCAATGAATTTAAATTATCAATCAACCTTAATTATTGCCAATGTTAATGGTAATTGCCAATCAATCAATTAATTTAAATAGAGACTATCCGAAATTCATAATATTAATCAACCTTAATATTACCTATATTAATATTAATTGTAGCCCTTTTAATCAACCTTAATATTACCTATATAAATTTGGCCGGAAATCAATCACTCCCATATTGGTTACATTTCGGATTTCAAAAATGGAAACGAAAATCATTTATCAATCAAACATGATTAATGCTAATTGCCAATCAACCATAATTTCGGGTATTAATTAGCCAATTAACCTAAATATCTGAATTTGACATTGGAATTTTTTGTATAAAAAATAGTTGAGCTTTAGCATGCATGATCACTACTCATTTTGGCTATTCAAGTTGCATAGTCATGTCAACTTCTTCCCCTATCTCTAAGGCAATGTCATGCCCTTCACAAAACGTAACACAAGCACAAAATCCAAACAAAAATTATTGGCCCCCTAAAATACAATATTCGAATTTCCTAGATGTTGAATCTATGGTTTTAACACTATTTCGTGGAGCCATCTTTATTTCCACGATGTGTCCAGTATGATCACATATCATATCAATAGAAGCAATGAGGTTTGGGCTTATGTTGAATACGTTAAGATAACAATACATGGTTTTCGTCCATATTTTAATTTTTGTAATATGATGTTATATGATCTGCAATGCATTCCACCAAGAGCTTACAAGATTGATGATGATTATTTAAAAGAAATTGATTTAAACAATACGGAGTGTTACGGCCTTAACAACAAAGTATTGCTTGAATATCTATTAAGTGATTGATACGTAATAACTAATGTCATGATATTGTTTTATTGTTAACTTGAAAGTCGAATAATGTGAAGTCTACCACCTTTTTTTTCGTCTTTATGAATTTTCAATGTCGAATAATATTAAATAATGGGAATAATATTGAGCTACTATTTTTTTCCTTTAACTATTTACTTTTTTTATTCACATGTCACCAACATTGTAGTACATCTATTCCTTCATCAATGTATTGATTTTGATGAAGCATTTATAAGGAAAGGGACTAGCTTTGACCCATTTAAGGATTTGTCACCATCAATTCTGATCTAACATTGACCTAACACATTAAATGAAATAGTCCTACCAAATGGCATTAAATTATGCTCTAACCTAACCGTAATATGTGTTTATAAAATAGCCTACCTTTCTCTTTTTTTGTCATTCCACTACTTAAAAAAAAAACGGTTTCTCTCGAATTTTTTTCATTCCTTCATCTTCTTTGTAGTTTATCTCTTGAAGTTACATACTTTTCAAGGTTAAGATCTCAAAAGTAAGCAATTAATATTATGGATCCTCAAATTGCCAAGCATGCCAAAGATGTTAATGAGGTAATTCTCGAATTCCTTGACCATTGGTTGACAGTTGATGAGAAGATTACCAAATCTCTTCAAGGTTTAGATAAACTAGAAGAAGAAAGGATGGAAACCATGGGTTACATTGGTATGATTATCTCTTTTCGTAATCATATTGAACTTGCTACAAAAGAAGCAAAGAGTACGGTTGAGTATATGGAAACTTTAATATAGAAGATATGTATTAGTATGTAGTCATTAGCTACAATAGTAGCAAACAAAATGTAATGTTCGTCGTTAGTATTAGTTCAAGTTTTTTTTCAGTTTGACTCCCTTTTTTCCAAAGTAGTAATCGGTTATGGTGAAGGAGTTATTATTAGTTCAAGTTGTTTTAATTTGTAGTCCCTTTTTTTCGAAGTCGTACTCTTTTAAGTTTATGAAGTTCATCGTGTCATGATGTTAGTTGTATTAATCGTTATCATTAATATAATATATTATGGTGTTTTTATTAAAATGTATTTTTGTTGTAAATTGCTTTGTTGTATTTTTTTTATATTTTGGATTTCCACTTTACGATTTTAAGACATAATTAATACTAATTGAAATTGGCCCTATACAATGCAACCAAATTTAATGGACGTTTCCTATTTATTATCCCAATTAATTGTCCCAATTTATTATATCATCTGAAACAAAACCCTAATAAAAACGGTATAATTTATTACGTTTTTTTTAATAAAAAAAAAATTGGTGATCCTATGTGGCATGCTAAGAATCACCCAACAATTATAGATTTTCACAAACTAAAGACTCTCAATTACGGTGTCAAAGTGGCATTTCAATATTTTTTGGCCGAAATTTCTTTGAATAATTAGGCGGTTCGTGATTGAAGTTATCCCATTTGGCAATGAATATCGTGCTCTCATATGAGATTTCCGGAAATCAAGCATATCCCATTTATATATTATATGTGAATGGCGTTAATTATGGTAAAGAATTGGCAATTAAAATCCCAATTTGATATACCTTTGGCCGAAATTTTTAATTGTCATTTTGGTTATGTTTCGAAATTTTAAATTTCCAAATCAAAATTGTATTCATAAGATTGATTGTATGAAAATATAGTGAATATTCATAATTTTGGTAGTCAAATCGAGTAAAAAATATAGTGAATATTTATAGTAAAAAATTGGCAATTAAAATCCCAATATGATATTTATAATTTTGGTAGTCAAATCGAGTAAATATTGTTCAAACCCTATTTCTATCACTATAAATATCCTACATATATTTCATTGAACTACAACATCTTTCATAAACACTAATTCCTTTCCTTAAGACCGGACATCTAATTATTTTTTCATATGGAGAATGAATATGGTTCTCTAGATGAATCATCCATACGTTTAAAGATTTGGCATCCTAAAGTTGAAGATTCAAATTTTTTTTATCACGAAAGTATGGTCTTAACAATGTTCCGTTCCAGTCATCTTAAATTCTACCAAGTTTGCACATAAGTCTCAATTGCTGAAGACCTAAATTATGATAATTGGTATATGTCTTAATATGTTTTTTCTACAATCAAGGATTCTAGAAATTTTGTGGATCTAAAATATATGGCATTACACTTTCTCCATTGCAGTCCTAACAAAGCTCATAAAGTATGACGAGTTTCATTTAAAGAAATCAGCCTGAACGAAGGAGATGTTATACCATCAACAGATAAAGCGGTGTTGCGTTACTTGGCAAACGATTTTTAATAGCTTTTTTGTAAGTTTCAATAATAACGAAAGTTGGTTGTTTTTAATATCGTTGAAAACATGACAAAATAAACGATAATGAAAACATACACAATCGAAATTACTTTAATAATTTCGATTGTGTATGTTTTCATTATTTATTTTGTCATGTTAATATCATAAGGTTATTTCGATGATTAAAATTATGTTTGGACGAAAGTTATTGACTATACTCAATATTGTTTATTTTGAACCAACAATTATTAAATTAATGAAAACAATAACGATTTGATGAGATTGAAAATATCGCCCATTTACTTCACCTAATTGCAAAAACACTAATTTGTGACTAAAATCGTGTATTCCGTTATCTTTGCCAAAAAAACCTCAGCATAAATGACAATCCCAATAATTTATGGATCGTGTTAATAAGGAAATTGCAATGGAAATAACAAAGTGTGGTTGTTCAATCATCTAAAACTCTATAATCAATGTCTTATGTAATAATTTGATTTTATTTCATGTATCTACAACAATTCACACCAAATCTTTATATATAATCACGTTTTATATTAGTAATCTACTAAAACTATGTCGAATTTTTTTTAAAAACTTCAATATTAGACTTCCTTAAAAAGGAAAAGTTCGAAATTTTAATTAATTTGATGTATCTACAAATGTGATCCACGATTTTATTAGGGATAAAAAATCAAAAAATCTAAAAAGATCATGATAAACCAATGTAATAAGATGTTTTTTAGGGATTTCAATTCACATTCTACATCATTTTTATAAATCCAATACATCGATTTAAACACCAATCATTCGTCTTTAGGACATTTTGTGAAACAAAATTTGTTTTCTTCATTTTTTGTTAACTCAGTTATGAGGCTTTTCATTACAAGTAAGAATGGTTCTTCATCGAAGATCAGTATTTCATAGTTAGATTCGATTTATGATAACTCACTACAAGACGTCAATAAATTAGTAGGTAATGTATATACATTTATGTTGGTCCTCAAATATTGCTTAAATCATCTACTCATAATATCATTTCATATTGTTTTAGATGTCTTTGGAATCATCATCTCATTTTGCGTACGAGAGTTAATAGTTATGGATCAAAGGTATTCTATAGATATACACAGTGAAGTTAACATGTTAAACATTATGAGATTATTTATAATGGTTTTTATTGTATTTCCTTTTTTTATTGGTTAGTTACATAGCTATGAGGATCAAGCTTAGTAGTCAATTAATTGCAGCAAAGGAATCTATAAATAAACCAATTTGTATTCTAGCATGTGGATTATCCATACGAAATGATGGAGGTATTCTATTTACAAAAAGTTATTCTTCTTTATTTATATTTTCACGGTAATGATGCTTAGACATAACTTTATGATATGTTTCCAATGTTATTTTATGTGTTTACTTGCAAAGTACAAAGAAATCCAAAATATATCTACGACCTCGGACAAAAAAAAGCATATATGTTGAAAAAATGGTAACATCATACTTATTTTACTAGAAGTGGAAAATTGATCATTCTATTTGTACTTATTTTGCTTGATAATTATGTAACTTTAATAACTTTAACCCTACAGCTTTAAGAACGACCGTTATGTTCGAGAAAAAGCTAAGTTCATAACCCAAGTGTCCGCTACCAATAACCAAGACTCTAAGGATAGATAATGCAAAACGTTCAACTATATTTAATTTCATGAATAGTAGGACTGTGAGTTTTACTAATTTTTTTTGTTATTTTATGTTTTTCTTGACATTTTATGAATTCATTTACTATAAATCATTACATTTGCTTATATTATCTTATTTGTTATAGCATGTTTTGCGTGTAGAACCAAATGATTAGGGTTATTGGGAGGGTAGTTGATATTGATCTAGGAAGTTTCAAGTTGTTGACTCAATTCAGCTTATCATTTGTCATCAAAATTAAGGATACAACTGGTACTATAAGCATTCTACTATGCGATAAACAAATCGAGTTCCTGTTTCGAACAACTCTATCTATCATGATCAATAGCTTTGTCCAAGTATGTCTACATGTATTGATATAATGTTTAAACAATACTTATAAAGTTTTTCTATTTGTCTAAAATGTGATAATATATTATGTTTAGGGTAATGACATGAGAGTACTTCGTTCGAATTTATTATCCCGTACAAAAATGAAATACGTATTCATTCTACGATCAAATTTTGTGTGCACGAACATGGGCTCAAACGTACATTTTGTTGAAGAGATAACCTACGTTCCATGGTCGGAGGAATGTGCTTATTTATTTAGGTAATTTTTTTCATTAGCGTATAATGTTAATTTGTAATTATGGTATAATATTTTGACTAATACTATAATTATTATTATAATAATAATAATTATTATTATTATTTGTATTCACTATAGGTATTTTTTTTCTTTTGTAGGGCTCTAATCACATCTTAGAGGTATCCTAATGTTGTGCATATGAGGACCCGTAGATAGGGCCTATTAAATGTAACTTCGAATAATAAAAAAAGCGGATGGAATGTATTAGAATGGCCGAAAATTTAATCATTCCAATATTTATTTTTTTGTTTCTTCAATTATTATCGCATTTAGCACAGTTTCCTTATAATGCTTCGATTTAATGAATCACCAATATTCTTTAAATAGTTGTCATTTTAGTTATATACCATAATAATACATAAAACGTTTTTAAAAATAAGGAAAGTTTTCCTATTAATTGAGATATTCAAAATGGCACGTTTTTTTGGGGGTTTATATATATATATATATATATATATATACTCATTTGTACCCACATAACGAATTACACCCAAAATTTTCGAACAATAGTTGTAAGATCTATAAAGTTTGTTGCAATGAAGAGAATATCCCAAACAAACCAAAGCAATTCGGCCATTAAGAATAGGTCAATACCTAGGCGGAATTTTTTCGACCGTTTGCCTAATGAGATCACAATAAACATCCTTGGACGCGTTGCTTCTCAACAACCATTCGGTTTGTTCGATTTGCAAATTAAGGTATTTTTTAAATTAGCAAATAAGAACTTTATAATTCATGATAAATCATACCTAAAATTTTTTTTTTTTCTTCAGTTGCAAGATTCTAAATAGCCTTTCATATGACGAACATGTCATGAATAATGTTTCCATTGAACCTATAATCGACCGTGTATGGCTGGTGAATAGTAATGCTAAGATTTTCTTTGGAACATGCCTTGAATGCAAGAATCTTGATGCACAGCTTCGTTATGGATTGGTTAGTGAATTTATAATAAGTTGTACGCATTTATTTGCATAAGATAATATTACATTATGATTTATTTTTTACCGAATTAATTGAAAAAAAATAATATTAGATTATACGAATAATTATCCCATTTAAAATATTTTATAAACGCTGCATTTCATGTTTTGACTTATTATGTTTCCAAGGTAACACAAATTAAATACGTTGACAATGTTCATGACAATAAATAAGTTAATAAATACTTTGTAAACGCTTTATTTTATATTTCGTTTAATTATGTTTCGAAGCATATACAAAATTTAAAATTTATGAATTACCTCTTTTAAAATATTCTTAGAAGTAACTAATATTAATTTTTTTATATAATATAGTGACTCATAGTCTACACGTAATATTTGGTCGTGTTGGTTTTACATGTATCTAAAATTGCTTACCTAAAAGCTTCCTTAAATGTTTTTATGCAGGTACAAATTTTTACCCATAATAACTACAATAATGGAGTGTGTAGCTTAATCGAAGCCACGAAAGTTGGGCATACAATGTCATGTTATTTGCTAGGTCTAATTTGGCTTTCTTCTAAGTACGAAGCTGATAGAGAGAATGGCCTCTTCATCCTAAGAAAACTACTTAAAAAACTTAAGATGGAGTCGATTATTCAATGTAGAGGGATCTTTCAGAGAATGTTAAACACTATATGGATAAGAAACAGATCGGATATGGCAGACAAGCCACCGTTTACTTGTAGTACCAATGAAAAGCATCATATGAAGGGCGACATGTGGGATATAGAAGATTACTATTCCGTGCCTAATGGTTATGATAAATTGGACTGTTATGATTGCAAGTGCGATCGGGAAGTTCGATTTTTCTTCACAATGATGAAATAGAAGGACAATGATGATTCATCATTTAAAGTTTGTGGGCTAATGTGTTGTTTTTTTATTAATCTAAATAACCAAATTATTTTTCAATAAATTAGAGAAACACTATTTTGTAATTTGATAATCTCAAATTATATGATTTTATGATTATTGAGATTTACTTATATGATTTTATGATTATTGTTCATACATTATTAAATAATGCAATTTTTTATATATTGGTGGTTTGGCCGCGCGCTACGCGCGCGAATGGCTAGAAGTAGCTAGTTTGACACCAATGCCGGTCAAATGGCCTATAATTTCTTGTTATTATAAGAATTGTCAATTTTTGTCACAAGAATCACATTTTTTTCCTTTGGGTAACTTCATTTTTTTTTTATCTATTACTCCATATATTGCTACTTGTAATTTCATCCAAGAAAATTTCATTCCCCCCCACATTTTTCTCTTCATATGAGCCATATTCCCTATGTTAGTCCTCTATTTTGCAAGTGAATCTTCTTTAGACTATCAATGTAGCAAATTATTATATATAAAAAAAACTTAATCTCTCTATATATAATACTAAAGTTTAACAAAATAGCATTTTCAAATGGGATACCAAACAAGCCACACGTAATTGAACATTTCCATTTTTACAGTCAGCCTCATGATTTGTATATCAATAACAATTTCATGGTACAATATTACATGATCATTTGGGTGGATATTATAAATAGAGTATATGAAGATAAATCATTCACCCATATAAGCCAGTTTCTACAGCAAGTAACAATTGGTTTGATACCCTCGTAGTTTTGGCGACGCAATTATCCACAGAACTTGAGGTAGGTAGGTATCTTACAGGACATCCAGACTCAATCCTTTGTAACTTGCACAAGAAAGATATTCCAAAGAAATATTAGTACTTAAATGTTAGAGCTAGGATGTCAAATATAACATGAACAAAATAAAAACAAAAATAAAAAAAACAAAAGCATACTTGTAATGAATGAAGGTATAAACTTCAAGCCCAGATGCAGCCAGGCACGTGCCTACTTCCTGCCCCGGAAGGTAAAAACCTTACTCTTGTTTTTCGGATCCTACATCAACGTTACAATCTGTAATACTCACTTTGTGAGTTCAGAATTTGAGTCAATAATAGTAGCACTTACATCCCATCTCGGAGGATTATATTCTTTAGAATTCAAGTACTCGCCTAATCTCCGTGAGCACTTCTAAGCCAGTGCAATATCCTTCAACCTTAGTACAACAAAACCTTCAACAAAATGGGGGACAAAGATCAACTTTGATATGTTTGGTGTGATCTGATACGTCTGAAACGTAAAGAATATAGAGATTGCAAAACAATTAAGTTCGAGAATTAAATTGTAAAATACAATAAGATCCAGATTGTAAGACATAAGAAGTATCACATAGACAGAGGAAATTTTAGGAATTACCCCCAAGTCCAGACCATTAATAACATTAAATACCAAAAACGGTGACAAAAATCAGCTTTGATATGTTTGGTGTCATCTGATCTATTTCTGATACACATGAAACGTAAATAGCATAGAGATTGCAGAACAATTAAGTTTGGGAATTAAATTATAAATTACAATAAGATCCATAATGTAAGACATGAGAAGTATCACATAGACAGAAGAAATTTTAGGCATTACCCCCAAGACCAAAGACCAGACCATTAATAACATTAAATACCAAAAACGGTGAAGATCCACAAATTTCAGAAACCCCGTCTGTACAGTGCAATTAATCGATGAAAATTAACAGCGAAGTACCACCGTAAGAACTCAACATATTCCATATCAAATCTTAACATATCCCAAAAACTAACTATCAATAAAACAAATTAGTTGACAAAATATAATACCAACGAGAGATAAGTATGAAAGTGAGATTGAAAGAAAGAAACATTCAGTGTTCTGGACAAGACGTGCTATGAAAGCAAGTTTATCGAAAGTGAGGCGTTCAACACATTGATATTCTTTTAGATATAGAATAAAGTATAGGTTAACTAAATAGATATAATCTAATTGGAGAAGCTAGAGTCAGGTTAGAGGAGACTCATCCATAGTTCTGTGCCTTTGTATTGAAGGACATTTCACTAATCTGTGAAAGCTTAATTTCTGTGTTTACCCACCAAAAACGTATTTAAATAAATGAAAAAATTGTTTAATACATATGGTTAGACACTACTATATTAGATACTAGCATATTAGCTATTGTTTTGAAGTCTTCAAATTTTTCCCTGCTCCAGGATCGCACTCTAACCCATACCAATATCAATGCCTCTATCCAGTGACATAAGAATATAATACAGCCCACAATGCCGGATTCCGGCCAAGAAAGTCAATTCTCCAACTTAAAAAGCCAAGATTATATGATCTAAAGAGAAAGAACAAATGATAAGAAGATAAAAGAAGGAATAACATAATAAGCATAACACCTTTTTAAATGAATGAGTATAACTAATTTAAATTCAAACGACCAATTGATTTGATAGTGGTTACGACCAAACCCAAAGAATTGTAATTCATGCTTTACACAAGTGTATGATTTTACCTCATATCAACTAAAAATGGAGAGTTAGTAATCAACACCCATATATTATGTGATATTCATGAGGCGCATTATCCTTAGACCCTAATCCATGAATATAATAGGCTAACCTGCAAGAATGAATGCCATCAAACATGATGATGTGACATAAGATAACATAGAGCCTATCCCTTCTGCTTATGCATAGAAGAAAAGATTTAGATACTTGCTATACAACCCCTGTCTCCTAAAGTATACAAAATTGCAAATATAGCACAAAGAAGTACCTGACACTCGGGGAACATGAAGCAAATCATTGAGAGCCACTTTGGTATTCACAATTAAATGCTAACTGAAAAGGAACATCATGATGGGCTAACTCTAATAAGACAATTTTCTACAAGCTATCGTAAGCCAGTCTTTGAATATAAGTATTCCTGTCTGAATGTATTTTGCTCATGCATCGAAGGGGGTTTGTCTTTGGTGCATCTATGATGTCTGTAACTGTAATATACATTGTGCTTATTATAGGTTTCTTTGATACAACATATGGGTTGTAGACTACCTCATTGCACAAAGATTAAAACATTGCACTGTTTAATACTAACAATAAAAATAAGATCTGTAACAAAAAGAAAAATGCTTACGTCTTACACTGTGAGTAAATTTCAGCAGACGGGAGCTTGCATAGGGTTCTCACACTCTTCGCTAAATGATGTGAGAGCCATGTCTCCAGCTTCATCCAAGACATCTTGCTTGAATGGTACCCTATTTGCGAGATAGCATAAGTAAGAGAATAATGGACTATAGACCTAATTTAGATCCATGTATAAGATGAGATTATAACCATGTCATGATCCTCCTTTTAGTAATCTATAAAAAGTAGGCCTGAGAAGAAAGTGATGACACATAAAGCGTGCAAATTTTCAGAGTCAAGGCATCAATGACCTCCTAATACACATGGACACCTACTGAGATAGCGGCAAAATTAAAGAAAGAACACCTTAATATAGGTGATAGCATCGGTAAACCTTTGGCTAACTCAGCTACTATACTTGATGTCAACGTGCAACCAGTTGCATGAATATTACGGGTATTAATGTGTGTTGAATTCAACTCATACAAACTTTCTCCTATACATAATTTTAAAAAGGAAAAAAGGCAAAGTTATACAACCTGTCTGAAAACACAAAAACAGGAAAGAAACAATGCAAAGTGGTGCTTAGTAAACAGAACCAAAGCACGCCTCAATTTCTGGAAACCAAAGGGCACATAAGATTGTTTTCACATATACAAAACAATTACTGTAGATCACCTGATATGTTTTCCATCTTTAGTAGTATACAGAAGGAAGGCTCTGGACGCATTTTTTTTTCTTTCAAAAAACCTGATTATCATGTTAAACAAGAACAAACAAAAGCAACCAAAACAAAATCATCTTAAAATCGCCAACAAAAAGCTAATCTTACCCAGATTTATGAGTATCCATGAGAATTCATGTAATTTCTTCAAAGGCAAACTATACATTCCAGTTGAGAAATGTTTCCTTTACCCGCCAGAACAAACCCTATGAAATCGCAAATAAATTTAACAGAATTTCAAATTTATCAACGAAAACTGAAATTCATCTAAATTGTGGTTTTGTTTCTGAAAATATCGAAGAAATTAAAGATTAAAATAGAGAAAACTACCACGCTTTGAGAAAAACGTTGGATTTGTGTGCCGTCTGTGAGTAGAGGTTTGAAAGCTGCAGCAAAATAGAACACGGGGTTTTTTTTTTCTTAATCTACAGGGGAGTTCGGAAGAGAAGAGTGGATTAGAAGATCTAATTAGCTTTTTTCCCAAATTTTATAGATTCAACATCAACACCAAACCCTGAAAAAAAAATCGAATTCACTGAAAATATATTACTTACAATTCAAAATACACTCTAAAACTTCTTATCTTCCTCATCTTCTCCTCCGCCTTGACCGCGAACACCATTTGACGACGCAGAAAATGACTTTCTCTCTCCTCGCTCACAAATCCAATTAAGCAATGAAGGCAGAGAAAAAAGAAAAAGAGGAAGATATGGTAGAGGAAAATCTGGAAAAGAAAGAGAAAGATGAGATCAGGAGATGGAACGGCAGAGATATGTTAGGTGAGTAGGAGATGTGTGGTCCAGATCAGCTCTCCTTAGCTACAGTTTCGCCGGAATAAAATCGAAATAGAGGATGAATCTGAAGAGTATCAGACTTCTGGGTTGGATAACAGAACAAAGATTTGTTTTTTGGTGCCATTTTTTTTTGAGTGAGAGGAAGAGGAAAAGAGGCGTACGAGAGAAAACTGTGAGGTGCCAATTTAAGATATTTGTTGACATCTATTTTTTATCTTACAATTATAATACTTGGTATAGTATTTTTCTTAATCTTCCCTTCTTGAGGTTCTAATGCTAGGATAAAGTATTGCATGTTGAAGTGCTTTTGCATTAAAAATAAACACTGTTAGGTGCTGCTGTTGCTAGTTAATGGTTAAAAATTTTGCATTTTGCTTTCAGTTGAGAAGTAATAGTTACTTAGTAATAGTTATGCTTAAAAAAAGAGGGAGGAAATTGTTCCACTTCAATTTAGTTACTTTACAATATACTATATTAATCATATTTGTCATTCATATAAAAAGAGATATTATCATATAAAATATTATGATCATGATATTGTTATCTGCATCGTACATTTGTTGTTTCTCTAACTCCCCCATCCTAAAAATATGTAGCGGAATAGAGCACTTCTTATTAAATTGTTTAGTAGTGTAAACTATCTAAAGGCAACAATACCGACCTTTATAATAGAATTTTTTTTTGGTTGAATGATTATTGTATCTAAATTAAATTTTAAGAACTTCATAGAAAATTCAAATGCACAAATTAACTCCAGTATACATTTTTTTTACAACCGCGTTTGTTAAGGACATAAGGTTTCAAATGAACTTCTACCATTTTACATTGAATAGGGTAGCCCCTATATATCTTATACCTTACTAGATAGTGTATTAACTTTGTGCATGTTAAATGGAATAGAGAAACGGAAAAGGAAAAATAGGAACAAAGGCGATTGAAGATTTTTTAAACTTTCTTTACTTTTTTGTAGTGTTTCCTATATATTATGAAACTTTAATTTTACATATATTTGGACCTATATCTTTCTATTATTAATTACTATTAATTATCAAGGGAAAAAGATTTATTTAAATATCATTCAAGAATTAAATACTATTTGTATGTATTTCAATATTTCTTATTCACAAAATGGAGGTGAACTTAAATACAAACTTTTCGTTTTTGGTTTGTTTACTACTGAGTAACAGTTATGCCCAAAATATCGTCGCACGCATCGCGTGCATAAAAAGCTAATTCTAATATATTCAAAGGCGTTTCTAAACAGGAACGGTCTTGGTAATATTCTCTCACTAATGGCATTTTACTCTATGTAATCCACATAAAATAAAATAAATTAGAATTTGCATAGTATAGGATTTTATCCCGTGACTTCAAGTTTATATATTAAAGTCTTAACCACTAGAACAAGTGATATTTAGTGTTATCATCTTAAAGTATAATATTAATAAATGAATTTTTTTTCCTTACAGGGCATGGCTAGGCCTAATAACTTAGTTTGTTTTCGAAATTTGATACATTTGTATGATCGAGAAGGTTTTAGGGAATTGTATTAGTTATCCGTCAATTCAGGGTTCTTCTCCTAGAGAGTCTGAACCCTGAGGCCTACAAGACAAACACAAGTGAACTACCTTGGAGTGATTCTGGGGAACCCCTCCGATGCGCAAGTCAAAAATATACCTTCTAGATAGAGAAAGTAGAGAGGAACAGTCAAGAACTTTAGAAAAACTTACATATACTTGTGTTGCAAGTCTGTATTTATAGTAGAAATACGCTAACATATCTAACTAATAGTGGGTATTTCCATAACCAGTATTAGCGTTATTGGCCAGCCAGTAAAGGTTTGGCGCTTTATGACTTTTAAGGTCATGGGATCAAACCCCACTAGGGAATCTCTGTAGGGGTGAGGTTTCTCTTCATTCACTCATAGGAGTCGGCCGACCGCAAACCTGGTTATACGCATGCGAAATGTCATTTCGGTAGGCCTTCATTTTACCAACTTAAAAAAAATTCCATAACCGTATTTGAGGCTTTGTTAGAAGTGATAGGCTTCGCAATTTTGTACGTGGACTCGAGACCACCAAGAGTTGTGTGCTCTTGGAATGAAACGCACACCAACAACAAACAAAACGCTGCCCTTAAATCTCGCGCAAAATCGCAAAATCCAGTTTCTTTGCTTTCATTATTTTAAAAAAAGGAAAAAGGTATAATTTCTTCCTCCTAAATTATCGTCCAAGTAATTTGCCAATTGACACATGGAAGATATTGAAATAATTGCTATCTACTACTTTTTCAAATCCTTAAGATAGTTTTAGAGTGAGATCCTTCCATCACAATAATTTATTTAAAGGATAAATTGTTCATATTTATACCATTGTTTCCATTTTTTAATTATGAGTTTTAATTGATATAAGATCAGATGATATTGTTCCTATTATTTTTACGTGATGTAGAAGATGTTGGTTTTTAGAGTATGTGCATATAATACCATAAAAAAAGGCATGAATGTGTACAACAAAAAACATCATACTGATGATAAAGAACATGTGCATATAATTCGTGAGAAATAAAAAAAACTATCAAAAAGAATAAAACCATAAAAAGAACATGAAGGTATAAAAAAAACATCATACTAATTATAAAAGAACATGTGTGTATAATAGCTTGAGAAACAATAACTTATTACAAATCATAAAAATGAGTAATAATATAAAAGCAACCGAAAGGTATCAAAGGAAGAACACCATATATACGAATTATAAACAACATAAGCATATAAGACTTGAGAAAACAAACTATATAAAATCACAAAAATGGAAATAAACGTGAAAATAACATAAAGGTATAAAACAAAGAACACCATCTGATTATAAAAAGAATTTTTTTTTTGTCTAAGTTGCTTCGTTTCTTTTTGTCCAAGTTGCGTCTAACACAAAAACGAAAATAAATATGAAAAGAATATGAAGGTATCAAACACAGAACACCATCTTGATTATAAAAGAACATATGCATATATGACTTGAGAAACAAAAAAATTATAAAAAGAATCATGACAATGAATAAAAGCATAAAAAGAACATGAAGATATAAAATAAAGAACATCATACTGATTATAAAAGAACATGTGCATATAAGACTTAAGAAAAAAAAAAACTATAAAAAAACATTATAAGAACATGAAGGTATAAAACAAAGTACATCAGTATGATTATAATAGGATATGTGGATAAAAGACTTGAGAAGCAATTTAAAAAAAAAATCACAAATATGAAAATAAATATGATAAGAACATGAAGGTATAAAACAAATAATTATAAAAGAACATGTATGTAAACATTTTTTAATTACACAAGGATTTTTGATGCCTTCATGTTTCATTAAAACAATAAAAAAATATACCTCAATGTTTCTGTTTTTATCTATGAGTATGCACATTCTATTAGGGTCGAAATCCATCATAAGCTTCGCTGAGGATATAGTGTTATTCCTCGGAAAAGTTCTTTTTATCTGTGTTTTTTACTACTCTTTTCTTTCAACCCAATAGTAACCATTTCAAAAATATCATCTTTAATGCATACTAGCTAATTAATTACTATTATCATCTGTATAGTATACACATTGTATTTTTTGAGTCCATACTCCATACCATCAAATCGCTTATATTAAGTACATCTATACTATTATCTAAAGTAAAATGATAAATCCTACGTGGCAAGCTAACATTCGCCAAGCAATTCTAGAGCATCACAAAATAAAGACTCTCCATTTCGGTGTCCACGTGGCATTTGATTAGTTTTTGGCCGAAATTTCTTTGTATAATTAGACGGATTTGTGATTTAAGTTAATTAGGTATTTAAATTTGGCAATTAATATCATGATCTCATATGAGATTTCCGGAAATCAAGCATATCCCATTTATATATTATATGTGAATGGCGTTAATTATGGTTAACAATTGGCAATATAAATCCCAATTTGATATACCTTTGGTCGAAATTGGCAATTAAATAAATTTGATTAATTATGTTTCGAAATTTGGAATTCCCAAATCAAAATGGCAATGAATTTAAATTATCAATCAACCTTAATTATTGCCAATGTTAATGGTAATTGCCAATCAATCAATTAATTTAAATAGAGACTATCCGAAATTCATAATATTAATCAACCTTAATATTACCTATATTAATATTAATTGTAGCCCTTTTAATCAACCTTAATATTACCTATATAAATTTGGCCGGAAATCAATCACTCCCATATTGGTTACATTTCGGATTTCAAAAATGGTAACGTAAATCATTTATCAATCAAACATGATTAATGCTAATTGCCAACCAACCATAATTTCGGGTATTAATTAGCCAATTAACCTAAATATCCGAATTTGACATTGGAATTTTTTGTATAAATAGTTGAGCTTTAGCATGCATGATCACTACTCATTTCGGCTATTCAAGTTGCATAGTCATGTCAACTTCTTCCCCTATCTCTAAGGCAATGTCATGCCCTCCACAAAACGTAACACAAGCACAAAATCCAAACAAAAATTGGCCCCCTAAAATACAATATTCGAATTTCCTAGATGTTGAATCTATGGTTTTAACACTATTTCATGGAGGCCATCTTTATTTCCACGATGTGTCCAAGTATGTTCACATATCATATCAATAGAAGCAATGAGGTTTGGGCTTATGTTGAATACGTTAAGACAACAATACATGGTTTTCGTCCATATTTTGATTTTTGTAATATGATGTTATATGATCTGCAATGCATTCCACCAAGAGCTTGCAAGATTGATGATGATTATTTAAAAGAAATTGATTTAAACAATACGGAGTGTTGCGGCCTTAACAACAAAGTATTGCTTGAATATCTATTAAGTGATTGATACGTAATAATTAATGTCATGATATTGTTTTATTGTCAACTTGAAAGTCGAATAATGTGAAGTCTACCACCTTTTTTTTCGTCTTTATGAATTTTCAATATCGAATAATATTAAATAATGGGAATAATATTGAGCTACTATTTTTTTCCTTTAACTATTTACTTTTGTTATTCACATGTCACCAACATTGTAGTACATCTATTCCTTCATCAATGTATTGATTTTGATGAAGCATTTATAAGGAAAGGGACTAGCTTTGACCCATTTAAGGATTTGTCACCATCAATTCTTATCTAACATTGACCTAACACATTAAATGAAATAGTCATACCAAATGGCATTAAATTATGCCCTAACCTAACCGTAATATGTGTTTATAAAAGAGGCTACCTTTCTCTTTTTTTGTCATTCCACCACTTTAAAAAAAACGGTTTCTCTCGAATTTTTTTCATTCCTTCATCTTCTTTGTAGTTTATCTCTTGAAGTTACATACTTTTCAAGATTAAGATCTCAAAAGTAAGCAATTAATATTATGGATCCTCAAATTGCCAAGCATGCCAAAGATGTTAATGAGGTAATTCTCGAATTCCTTGACCATTGGTTGACAGTTGATGAGAAGATTACCAAATCTCTTCAAGGTTTAGATAAACTAGAAGAAGAAAGGATGGAAACCATGGGTTACATTGGTATGATTATCTCTTTTCGTAATCATATTGAACTTGCTACAAAAGAAGCAAAGAGTACGGTTGAGTATATGGAAACTTTAATATAGAAGATATGTATTAGTATGTAGTCATTAGCTACAATAGTAGCAAACAAAATGTAATGTTCGTCGTTAGTATTAGTTCAAGTTTTTTTTCAGTTTGACTCCCTTTTTTCCAAAGTAGTAATCGGTTATGGTGATGGAGTTATTATTAGTTCAAGTTGTTTTAATTTGTAGTCCCTTTTTTTCGAAGTCGTACTCTTTTAAGTTTATGAAGTTCATCGTGTCATGATGTTAGTTGTGTTAATCGTTATCATTAATATAATATATTATGGTGTTTTTATTAAAATGTATTTTTGTTGTAAATTGCTTTGTTGTATTTTTTTTTATATTTTGGATTTCCACTTTACGATTTTAAGACATAATTAATACTAATTGAAATTGGCCCTATACAATGCAACCAAATTTAATGGACGTTTCCTATTTATTATCCCAATTAATTATCCCAATTTATTATATCATCTGAAACAAAACCCTAATAAAAATGGTATAATTTATTACGTTTTTTTTTTAATAAAAAAAAATTGGTGATCCTATGTGGCATGCTAAGAATCACCCAACAATTATAGATTTTCCCAAACTAAAGACTCTCAATTACGGTGTCAAGGCATTTCAATATTTTTTGGCCGAAATTTCTTTGAATAATTAGACTGATTCGTGATTGAAGTTATCCCATTTGGCAATGAATATCGTGCTCTCATATGAGATTTCCGGAAATCAAGCATATCCCATTTATATATTATATGTGAATGGCGTTAATTATGGTAAATAATTGGCAATTAAAATCCCAATTTGATATATCTTTGGCCGAAATTTTTAATTGCCATTTTGGTTATGTTTCGAAAATTTAAATTTCCAAATCAAAATTGTATTCATAAGATTGATTGTATGAAAATATAGTGAATATTCATAATTTTGGTAGTCAAATCGAGTAAATATTGTTCAAACCCTAATTCTATCACTATAAATATCCTACATATATTTCATTGAACTACAACATCTTTCATAAACACTAATTCCTTTCCTTAAGACCGGACATCTAATTATTTTTTCATATGGAGAATGAATATGGTTCTCTAGATGAATCATCCACACGTTTAAAGATTTGGCATCCTAAAGTTGAAGATTCAAATTTTTTTTATCACGAAAGTATGGTCTTTACAATGTTCCATTCAAGGTCATCTTAAATTCTACCAAGTTTGCACATAAGTCTCAATTGATGAAGACCTAAATTATGATAATTGGTATATGTCTTAATATGTTTTTTCTACAATCAAGGATTCTAGAAATTTTGTGGATCTAAAATATTTGGCATTACACTTTCTCCATTGCAGTCCTAACAAAGCTCATAAAGTATGTCGAGTTTCATTTAAAGAAATCGGCTGAACGAAGGAGATGTTATACCATCAACAGTTAAAGCAGTGTTGCGTTATTTGGCAAACGATTTTTAATACTCCCTCCGTTTTTTTAGTTGCAACACTTTCCTAAAAAGGGAAATTTTTAATTAGTTGCAACACTTTCTACTTTGCTTTTCCTTTCTCTCTATCTCTCCAATCACATGGGGCCCTCTCCTTTTTTCCTCTCTACATCTCTCTCCTACCCAAATTTTGCATTGGAGTTTGTGAAAAAAAAAGTGTTGCTTAAAAAAACGGAGGAAGTAGCTTTTTGTAAGTTTCAATAATAACGAAAGTTGGTTGTCTTTAATATCGTTGAAAACATGACAAAATAAACGATAATGAAAACATACACAATCGAAATTACTTTAATAATTTCGATTGTGTATGTTTTCATTACTGTTTATTTTGTCATGTTAATATCATAAGGTTATTTCGATGATTAAAATTATGTTTGGACGAAAGTTATTGACTATACTCAATATTGTTTATTTTGAACCAAAAATTATTAAATTAATGAAAACAATAACGATTTGATGAGATTGAAAATATCGCCCATTTACTTCACCTAATTGCAAAAACACTAATTTGTGACTAAAATCGTGTATTCCGTTATCTTTGCCAAAAAAACCTCGGCATAAATGGCAATTCCAATAATTTATGGATCGTGTTAATAAGGAAATTGCAATGGAAATAACAAAGTGTGGTTGTTCAATCGTCTAAAACTCTATAATCAATGTCTTATGTAATAATTTGATTTTATTTCATGAATCTACAACAATTCACACCAAATCTTTATATATAATCACGTTTTATATTAGTAATCTACTAAAACTATGTCGAATTTTTTTTAAAAACTTCAATATTAGACTTCCTTAAAAAGGAAAAGTTCGAAATTTTAATTAATTTGATGTATCTACAAATGTGATCCACGATTTTATTAGGGATAAAAAATCAAAAAATCTAAAAACATCATGATAAACCAATGTAATAAGATGTTTTTTAGGGATTTCAATTCACATTCTACATCATTTTTATAAATCCAATACATCGATTTAAACACCAATCATTCGTCTTTAGGACATTTTGTGAAATAAAATTTGTTTTCTTCATTTTTTGTTAACTCGGTTATGAGGCTTTTCATTACAAGTAAGAATGGTTCTTCATCGAAGATCGGTATTTCATAGTTAGATTCGATTTATGATAACTCACTACAAGACGTCAATAAATTAGTAGGTAATGTATATACATTTATGTTGGTCCTCAAATATTGCTTAAATCATCTACTCATAATATCATTTCATATTGTTTTAGATGTCTTTGGAATCATCGTCTCATTTCGCGTACGAGAGTTAATAGTTATGGATCAAAGGTATTCTATAGATATACACAAGTGAAGTTAACATGTTAAACATTATGAGATTATTTATAATGGTTTTTATTGTATTTCCTTTTTTTATTGGTTAGTTACATAGCTATGAGGATCAAGCTTAGTAGTCAATTAATTGCAGCAAAGGAATCTATAAATAAACCAATTTGTATTCTAGCATGTGGATTATCCATACGAAATGATGGAGGTATTCTATTTACAAAAAGTTATTCTTCTTTATTTATATTTTCACGGTAATGATGCTTAGACGTAACTTTTATGATATGTTTCCAATGTTATTTTATGTGTTTACTTGCAAAGTACAAAGAAATCCAAAATATATCTACGACCTCGGACAAAAAAAAAGCATATATGTTGAAAAAATGGTAACATCATACTTATTTTACTAGAAGTGGAAAATTGATCATTCTATTTGTACTTATTTTGCTTGATAATTATGTAACTTTAATAACTTTAAACCTACAGCTTTAAGAACGACCGTTATGTTCGAGAAAAAGCTAAGTTCATAACCCAGTGTCCGCTACCAATAACCAGCACTCTAAGGATAGATAATGCAAAACGTTCAACTATATTTAATTTCATGAATAGTAGGACTGTGAGTTTTACTAATTTTTTTTTGTTATTTTATGTTGTTCTTGACATTTTATGAATTCATTTACTATAAATCATTACATTTGCTTATATTATCTTATTTGTTATAGCATGTTTTGCGTGTAGAACCAAATGATTAGGGTTATTGGGAGGGTAGTTGATATTGATCTAGGAAGTTTCAAGTTGTTGACTCAATTCAGCTTATCATTTGTCATCAAAATTAAGGATACAACTGGTACTATAAGCATTCTACTATGCGATAAACAAATCGAGTTCCTGTTTCGAACAACTCTATCTATCATGATCAATAGCTTTGTCCAAGTATGTCTACATGTATTGATATAATGTTTAAACAATACTTATAAAGTTTTTCTATTTGTCTAAAATGTGATAATATATTATGTTTAGGGTAATGACATGAGAGTACTTCGTTCGAATTTATTATCCCGTACAAAAATGAAATACGTATTCATTCTACGATCAAATTTTGTGTGCACGGACATGGGCTCAAACGTACATTTTGTTGAAGAGATAACCTATGTTCCATGGTCGGAGGAATGTGCTTATTTATTCAGGTAATTTTTTTCATTAGCTTATAATGTTAATTTGTAATTATGGTATAATATTTTGACTAATACTATAATTATTATTATAATAATAATAATTATTATTATTATTTGTATTCACTATAGGTATTTTTTTCTTTTGTAGGGCTCTAATCACATCTTAGAGGTATCCTAATGTTGTGCATATGAGGACCCGTAGATAGGGCCTATTAAATGTAACTTCGAATAATAAAAAAGCGGATGGAATGTATTAGAATGGCCGAAAATTTAATCATTCCAATATTTATTTTTTTGCTTCTTCAATTATTATCGCATTTAGCACAGTTTCCTTATAATGCTTCGATTTAATGAATCACCAATATTCTTTAAATAGTTGTCATTTTAGTTATATACCATAATAATACATAAAACGTTTTTAAAAATAAGGAAAGTTTTCCTATTAATTGAGATATTCAAAATGGCACGTTTTTTTGGGGGTTTATATATATATATATATATATATATATATATATATATATATATATATATATATATATATATATATATATATATATATATATATATATATATATATATATATATATATATATATACTCATTTGTACCCACATAACGAATTACACCCAAAATTTTCGAACAATAGTTGTAAGATCTATAAAGTTTGTTGCAATGAAGAGAATATCCCAACCAAACCAAAGCAATTCGGCCATTAAGAATAGGTCAATACCTAGGCGGAATTTTTTCGACCGTTTGCCTAATGAGATCACAATAAACATCCTTGGACGCGTTGCTTCTCAACAACCATTCGGTTTGTTCGGTTGCAAATTAAGGTATTTTTTAAATTAGCAAATAAGAACTTTTATAATTCATGATAAATCATCCCTAAATTTTTTTTTTTCTTCGATTGCAAGATTCTAAATAGCCTTTCATATGACGAACATGTCATGAAGAATGTTTCCATTGAACCTATAATCGACCGTGTATGGCTGGTGAATCGTAATGCTAAGATTTTCTTTGGAACATGCCTTGAATGCAAGAATCTTGATGCACAGCTTCGTTATGGATTGGTTAGTGAATTTATAATAAGTTGTACGCATTTATTTGCATAAGATAATATTAAATTATGATTTATTTTTTACCGAATTAATTGAAAAAAATAATATTAGATTATACGAATAATTATCCCATTTAAAATATTTTATAAACGCTGCATTTCATGTTTTGACTTATTATGTTTCCAAGGTAACAAAAATTAAATACTTTGACAATGTTCATGACAATAAATAAGTTAATAAATACTTTGTAAACGCTTTATTTTATATTTCGTTTAATTATGTTTCGAAGCATATACAAATTTTAAAATTTATGAATTACCTCTTTTAAAATATTCTTCGAAGTAACTAATATTAATTTTTTTATATAATATAGTGACTCATAGTCTACACGTAATATTTGGTCGTGTTGGTTTTACATGTATCTAAAATTGCTTACCTAAAAGCTTTGCGGTACAAATTTTTACCCATAATAACTACAATAATGGAGTGTGTAGCTTAATCGAAGCCACGAAAGTTGGGCATACAATGTCATGTTATTTGCTAGGTCTAATTTGGCTTTCTTCTAAGTACGAAGCTGATAGAGAGAATGGCCTCTTCATCCTAAGAAAACTACTTAAAAAACTTAAGATGGAGTCGATTATTCAATGTAGAGGGATCTTTCAAAGAATGTTAAACACTATATGGATAAGAAACAGATCGGATATGGCGGACAAGCCACCGTTTACTTGTAGTACCAATGAAAAGCATCATATGAAGGGCGACATGTGGGATATAGAAGATTACTATTCCGTGCCTAATGGTTATGATAAATTGGACTGTTATGATTGCAAGTGCGATCGGGAAGTTCGATTTTTCTTCACAATGATGAAATAGAAGGACAATGATGATTCATCATTTAAAGTTTGTGGGCTAATGTGTTGTTTTTTTTATTAATCTAAATAAACAAATTATTTTTCAATAAATTAGAGAAACACTATTTTGTAATTTGATAATCTCAAATTATATGATTTTATGATTATTGAGATTTACTTATATGATTTTATGATTATTGTTCATACGTTATTAAATAATGCAATTTTTTATATACTGGTGGTTTGGCCGCGCGCTACGCGCGCGAATGGCTAGAAGTAGCTAGTTTGACACCAATGCCGGTCAAATGGCCTATAATTTCTTGTTATTATAAGAATTGTCAATTTTTGTCACAAGAATCACATTTTTTTCCTTTGGGTAACTTCATTTTTTTTATCTATTACTCCATATATATATTGCTACTTGTAATTTCATCCAAGAAAATTTCATTCCCCCCACATTTTTCTCTTCATATGAGCCATATTCCCTATGTTAGTCCTCTATTTTGCAAGTGAATCTTCTTTAGACTATCAATGTAGCAAATTATTATATATAAAAAACTTAATCTCTCTATATATAATACTAAAGTTTAACAAAATAGCATTTTCAAATGGGATACCAAACAAGCCACACGTAATTGAACATTTCCATTTTTACAGTCAGCCTCATGATTTGTATATCAATAACAATTTTATGGTACAATATTACATGATCATTTGGGTGGATATTATAAATAGAGTATATGAAGATAAATCATTCACCCATATAAGCCAGTTTCTACAGCAAGTAACAATTGGTTTGATACCCTCGTAGTTTTGGCGACGCAATTATCCACAGAACTTGAGATAGGTAGGTATCTTACAGGACATCCAGACTCAATCCTTTGTAACTTGCACAAGAAAGATATTCCAAAGAAATATTAGTACTTAAATGTTAGAGCTAGGATGTCAAATATAACATGAACAAAATAAAAACAAAAATAAAAAAACAAAAGCATACTTGTAATGAATGAAGGTATAAACTTCAAGCCCAAATGCAGCCAGGCACGTGCCTACTTCCTGCCCCGGAAGGTAAAAACCTTACTCTTGTTTTTCGGATCCTACATCAACGTTACAATCTGTAATACTCACTTTGTGAGTTCAGAATTTGAGTCAATAATAGTAGCACTTACATCCCATCTCGGAGGATTATATTCTTTAGAATTCAAGTACTCGCCTAATCTCCGTGAGCACTTCTAAGCCAGTGCAATATCCTTCAACCTTAGTACAACAAAACCTTCAACAAAATGGGGGACAAAGATCAACTTTGATATGTTTGGTGTGATCTGATACGTCTGAAACGTAAAGAATATAGAGATTGCAAAACAATTAAGTTCGAGAATTAAATTGTAAAATACAATAAGATCCAGATTGTAAGACATAAGAAGTATCACATAGACAGAGGAAATTTTAGGAATTACCCCCAAGTCCAAACCATTAATAACATTAAATACCAAAAACGGTGACAAAAATCAGCTTTGATATGTTTGGTGTCATCTGATCTATTTCTGATACACATGAAACGTAAATAGCATAGAGATTGCAGAACAATTAAGTTTGGAAATTAAATTGTAAATTACAATAAGATCCATAATGTAAGACATGAGAAGTATCACATAGACAGAAGAAATTTTAGGCATTACCCCCTAGACCAAAGACCAGACCATTAATAACATTAAATACCAAAAACGGTGAAGATCCACAAATTTCAGAAACCCCGTCTGTACAGTGCAATTAATCGATGAAAATTAACAGCGAAGTACCACCGTAAGAACTCAACATATTCCATATCAAATCTTAACATATCCCAAAAACTAACTATCAATAAAACAAATTAGTTGACAAAATATAATACCAACAGAGATAAGTATGAAAGTGAGATTGAAAGAAAGAAACATTCAGTGTTCTGGACAAGACGTGCTATGAAAGCAAGTTTATCGAAAGTCAGGCGTTCAACACATTGATATTCTTGTAGATATAGAATAAAGTATAGGTTAACTAAATAGATATAATCTAATTGGAGAAGCTAGAGTCAGGTTAGAGGAGACTCATCCATAGTTCTGTGCCTTTGTATTGAAGGACATTTCACTAATCTGTGAAAGCTTAATTTCTGTGTTTACCCACCAAAAACGTATTTAAATAAATGAAAAATTGTTTAATACATATGGTTAGACACTACTATATTAGATACTATCATATTAGCTATTGTTTTGAAGTCTTCAAATTTTTCCCTGCTCCAGGATCGCACTCTAACCCATACCAATATCAATGCCTCTATCCAGTGACATAAGAATATAATACAGCCCACAATGCCGGATTCCGGCCAAGAAAGTCAATTCTCCAACTTAAAAAGCCAAGATTATAAGATCTAAAGAGAAAGAACAAATGATAAGAAGATAAAAGAAGGAATAACATAATAAGCATAACACCTTTTTAAATGAATGAGTATAACTAATTTAAATTCAAACGACCAATTGATTTGATAGTGGTTACGACCAAACCCAAAGAATTGTAATTCATGCTTTACACAAGTGTATGATTTTACCTCATATCAACTAAAAATGGAGAGTTAGTAATCAACACCCATATATTATGTGATATTCATGAGGCGCATTATCCTTAGACCCTAATCCATGAATATAATAGGCTAACCTGCAAGAATGAATGCCATCAAACTTGATGATGTGACATAAGATAACATAGAGCCTATCCCTTCGCTATGCATAGAAGAAAAGATTTAGATACTTGCTATACAACCCCTGTCTCCTAAAGTATACAAAATTGCAAATATAGCACAAAGAAGTACCTGACACTCGGGGAACATGAAGTAAATCATTGAGAGCCACTTTGGTGTTCACAATTAAATGCTAACTGAAAAGGAACATCATGATGGGCTAACTCTAATAAGACAATTTTCTACAAGCTATCATAAGCCAGTCATTGAATATGAGTATTCCTGTCTGAATGTATTTTGCTCATGCATCGAAGGGGGTTTGTCTTTGGTGCATCTATGATGTCTGTAACTGTAATATACATTGTGCTTATTATAGGTTTCTTTGATACAACATACGGGTTGTAGACTACCTCATTGCACAAAGATTAAAACATTGCACTGTTTAATACTAACAATAAAAATAAGATCTGTAACAAAAAGAAAAATGCTTACGTCTTACACTGTGAGTAAATTTCAGCAGACGGGAGCTTGCATAGGGTTCTCATACTCTTCGCTAAATGATGTGAGAGCCATGTCTCCAGCTTCATCCAAGACATCTTGCTTGAATGGTACCCTATTTGCGAGATAGCATAAGTAAGAGAATAATGGACTATAGACCTAATTTAGATCCATGTATAAGATGAGATTATAACCATGTCATGATCCTCCTTTTAGTAATCTATAAAAAGTAGGTCTGAGAAGAAAGTGATGACAGATAAAGCGTACAAATTTTCAGAGCCAAGGCATCAATGACCTCCTAATACACATGGACACCTACTGAGATAGCGGCAAAATTAAAGAAAGAACACCTTAATAGGTGATAGCATCGGTAAACCTTTGGCTAACTCAGCTACTATACTTGATGTCAACGTGCAACCAGTTGCATGAATATTACGGGTATTAATGTGTGTTGAATTCAACTCATACAAACTTTCTCCTGTACATAATTTTAAAAAGGAAAAAAGGCAAAGCCGCAAAGTTATACAACCTGTCTGAAAACACAAAAACAGGAAAGAAACAATGCAAAGTGGTGTTTAGTAAACAGAACCAAAGCGCGCCTCAATTTCTGGAAACCAAAGGGCACATAAGATTGTTTTCACATATACAAAACAATTACTGTAGATCACCTGATATGTTTTCCATCTTTAGTAGTATGGAAGGAAGGCTCTGGACGCATTTTTTTTCTTTCAAAAACCCTGATTATCATGTTAAACAAGAACAAACAAAAGCAACCAAAACAAAATCATCTTAAAATCGCCAACAAAAAGCTAATCTTACCCAGATTTATGAGTATCCATGAGAATTCATGTAATTTCTTCAAAGGCAAACTATACATTCCAGTTGAGAAATGCTTCCTTTACCCGCCAGAACAAACCCTATGAAATCGCAAATAAATTTAAGAGAAATTCAAATTTATCAACGAAAACTGAAATTCATCTAAATTGTGGTTTCGTTTCTGAAAATATCGAAGAAATTAAAGATTAAAATAGAGAAAACTACCACGCTTTGAGAAAAACGTTGGATTTGTGTGCCGTCTGTGAGTAGAGGTTTGAAAGCTGCAGCAAAATAGAACACGGGGGTTTTTTTTTTCTTAATCTACAGGGGAGTTCGGAAGAGAAGAGTGGATTAGAAGATCTAATTAGCTTTTTTCCCAAATTTTATAGATTCAACATCAACACCAAACCCTGAAAAAAAAATCGAATTCAATGAAAATATATTACTTACAATTCAAAATACACTCTAAAACTTCTTATCTTCCTCATCATCTCCTCCGCCTTGACCGCGAACACCATTTGACGACGCAGAAAATGACTTTCTCTCTCCTCGCTCACAAATCCAATTAAGCAATGAAGGCAGAGAAAAAAGAAAAAGAGGAAGATATGGTAGAGGAAAATCTGGAAAAGAAAGAGAAAGAGGAGATCAGGAGATGGAACGGCAGAGATATGTTAGGAGAGTAGGAGATGTGTGGTCCAGATCAGCTCTCCTTAGCTACAGTAAATTTCAAGATTTTATCACTCAGTTCACTATTGTAGTGAGCAGTGGGAACTTCCCACTTTTAGAAGGGGTGGAAGTGAACAGTGGGAACTTCCCACTTTTAGAAGGGGTGGATTCATGATCCGAATTTTGTAGTTGAAAACATGTAATATAGTACTTTTAATATATATTGTAAGCTTTAATTTAATACCAACCACCAACTCTTACATATACTATTTATTTATAATAAAACATTAAATGTAGTCAAATACCCCAAACCAAAAATTTAATGTGAACCACCAACCTTCCCTCTTCTAATTAGATATGGCCGAAAATTTTAATGCTTTACATATATGGTATTCTTATTTCAACCACCAAGTCTTACATATACTATATTATTTAAATGAACACATTAAATATAGCCAAACACCCCCAACCATATACTAAATGTGAACAACCAACCTATTAGGTTTACTATAGTATGGTCGAAATTCTTTGTCCTATAAATATGCTTATGACTTCATTTTTTTTAACTTCAATTACAACTCTTTTCCTTCATCTTTTCTAAAGGCATATTCTACCTTTAATTTTTTATAAGCATCGAATTTCCCTTATTTTCCATGGATTCAAGAGTTGAAACGCAATTGAAGAATTATGTGGATGCAAGTAATTCACTTCTTGAAGCGTTTTCAAAATATGAGGAGAAGATTAAAGATATAACAACAGAGTTAGATATTTTAGATGCAAATGGACACGGGACTGTTGGTTACATAGCTCAAATCATGCATGCACGTAACCAATTTGAGCTTACACGTCAAGTTACAAATCAAGTGGTTAGTGGAATAGATTCACTTTTCAAGGATTAGGATGTTATTTTCGATGTTATTAGCCATTTTAAGAAAGTATTAGTCTTCTTATCCTTTTTGACTCACTGTTGAATAATTAGTATTGCTATTTCGGCTATGTATGTTTCGCTTTTTTTGTATTTCTAAATTATTAATTATGGATTGTGACGCAAGATTTATGTTAAGTGCTTGGCTATGACATTTTTTCGTACCTATCATTATTTTAGATGAATTTTCAACAAGAAATCCGGTTATGGGAGGAATATATTCCTCTTTTCAAGATATAGAAGGGCTAATCGGCATTTTTAAAGCAATTTAAGTAAAGTATGAATGCTATTTTCCGCAATAAACAAAAAAGACATGTGTTTTCAATTACCAAACGTACATATACGAGATGTAGACATTATTGGCGAATAAGTATTTTAAAAAACGTCTAGGTGCATTAACAAAAATCGTCCATTTTAAAAACTTATAATAGTAGGAAGGAAATCATTTCCTTAAAATTTGAATTAGATTTATTGAACCATATCCCCTATTATATATTCTCCAAATCTTTTCTATAAGTGAACAAATCATTTCCACTTTGTGTAATCGTATTTTTCTAAATTATATCTAGATCAATTTATATGATCCGAAAAATGATATAAAGAAAATCGTTTAATTGTTTTTTTTCGAAATATTAATATTTAATCACCCGAAATTAACTCATAAATATACTAAACCAAAATTCTCTCCATCAATTAATATATAGATTGTGAGTAATATCATTCAATATAATCAACCGACATTCACTCAATTAAATTGATGCTAATTTCCTTTACATTTGTATTCTTAACATATTATTATATGTATTATATTGGCAATGTTAATTACACAATTAATTTCATAATTTTCATCTTTGGTACATAAATGTAACGTCTAATATATTATTTATAGATGTCATTGGACAACTCATGGGATATAGTGGAATTACTGAAACGGCTAAATCCCGAATGATGACTATTGAGTTGGTTGACACATGGTAAGCGTTATTATAAATATTATTAGTTGTTATTTAATTAGTAATAATGTAAACATTATTATATACATATTTATATTCATATTATTTGTTAATTATATGCATCTTTTATTTAGTAATACAATCTTGAATTGTGTGCTATGGACAACCTATGATGACGAGATAACTCAATATCTCCACACCGAAGAACATGATGGTGTCATTGTTGTCATAATTCGGTTTGGAAAAATAGCTAATTTCCACGGTTCGTATAAATTTTATATATGTTATACATATAGTTTATAATTTGTATATTATTATACATAAAATTTGTTATATTGATGTTTGTTATTAAAAATGAATTTTGTAGGAGAGCTTCGAGTTTGCACTTCACGCTATGCTTCAAGATTGTTCATTAATACAGATATTCCAGAAATTAACACCTTCAAGGATAGGTTGTAGTTCGATTTACTTTTTGTTTGTGTACTATTAAATTAATAATATACATTTATATATAAACATTTTTTTATTATACTAACATATATTGACATAATAATATTCGAAAATGTGTAGCTTTCCACCAAATGGTGAACAAAAGAGTGGACAATTGACTCAATTGTCAAATGATACAAATGACTTCTTGAAGGAGGAATCAATCAAGGATATATCTGATCTACATGAGATGAATAAGGTTAATGAGTTTGTAATTTAGCTATAATTTTAAATAAGGCTTACAATTAATTTATGAATTAGTTTACAAAAGATGAATATTATTATTTTAATTTCAGGCTGGAATATGTGTTTGCTTGGCAACAATTGAAGATATTGACATTCAATATAGTTGGTACTATGATGCTTGCAAAAGATGTAATAGTGGAGTGGTTAAAGAAGGAGATGTTACCCGATGTAGGAAGGACAATCATGTTGTCAAGTCCACCGTCCCAAGGTAGGACATAATTTTAGAATAATTTGTATATTTTATGTTAGTTTTTAAAGTAATAAATAATAAGCATGTAACATGTATTTTTTGGTGTTGGCTTTGTTTCACATAACACAAATATAATGGGTTCAAGATCAAGTTCATCGTATCAGACAAGACTGCCGATGCTTCTTTCTTAATGTTTGATAGAGAAGTATCTAAGTTGGTTGGTAAGACGGCCAAAGAGATACTCGGCTTGGAAGATAAGGTTGTTATGAATTGATTTACTGACTTCCCATTTTTTATATTTTCTTATTTACAAATATTCTTTTTTATAATAAGGTCTTATATATTTGTTTTCTTATTTATCGTAAGGATTCTTTGGAAACTACATTTCCCGAAGAATTCAAGATTTTCCTTGGCAAAAGATATTTGTTCAAAGTGAAGGTTCCATATAACAATGCAGTAGATGAAAATTCTACATATACCGTTGTGAGCACAACCGATGAGATTAGTGTCATTGACAAGTGGATGGGACTTTATATCAAGATTGAGGTAATTACAACATCATTGTTTTTGCCTATTTAATTCAATGGATTATTATTTAATTTGAATCTTATACTAATATTTGATATTCATATTTTTCGTTTTCATAACATGACTTATATATGAAGAAGCTAAATGAGGCCGAAAGTTTCAAAGATGGTGGAGGTGATAAGGTATGTTAAAAATGTTGTACGAAATATATATGTTCATATTTATGTCAAAATTGTGAATAAAATAATATTTATCTTTTAAGCATTTTGTATAATTTGTTTTGATCCTTTACATTTAATTATTTACGTTTTAGGGCCCATAATATTTACTTCTTACTAATCTGTATTCTATCTTACCAATAGGACATGCTAAATTCTGAAAATGAATCCTCAGCATCTCAAATAACACCACAAAAGCGAGTTATTAAGTTGGAAAAAAATTGAGATAAAGAGTATGACAAGTCTCCACTTGATATGCAGCAATCAAGTACCAAGAAGGTGAAGGGAATTCTAGAGGAGTAAATGACACTATTGGGGTGCTATATAAGCTTTCTTAATATCTAAGGAATAAAGTGCCTCATTGATTGAGGACGTTTTTTTTTCATTTTAAAGAATATTTTATCTATTTATTTGCACCATGTCATTGAATTGGTGTGAACAATGTTATTGAAATTTTATAATAGTGCTCTCTAATTTATCATCATATGAGTTTTTTGCGAAATTTTTTTATTTGCTCTTATGTTATTATGATTTTTTTGTTTAAATTACAAACATAATAATACTAAACTCATAAATTTTCCGTTTATGTATACATTCTATAGAAGACAAATTGAAGGTAACTTATGAAATTTTGAGTGAATTAGTAAATAACGTGCATACTGTTCTTAAAAAGTTATATTTATATGAAGTAAAAGTAGCATATGAATCGTTTACTTAAATGTTGATTGTAATCAATGTTATTTTAAAAAAAAAGATATACGTAACTTCCTTAAATATTGTTACACGATTCGAAGTTAAAGATATACATCCTATAGAGGAGAAGGATGCATAGAATGAAGAATTTTATTTGTTTAGGTGTCATGGATAGGAATCATATATTTTTATAAATCTCATGAAACTTCTAATGTATAAAACCACAACTATATGAGTGAATCATGGACGTAATTTAAGCGTGACTTAATATAACGTGGAAATATGTAATATATATAGTGATTTCATTGCTTAAGTATATTTCAAATATGACAATAATATTTACTTTTAAAAAATCCGGCCATATGTAGTTTATATTTCCTAATAAATGTGATTACTTTCCTTTTTAAAAAATTCAGACGTTTTTTAATGAAAGAATATTTTTTAAAAAAATGGCCAAATATAATTTATTTCCGAAAATTGCATGAAAGCAAAAGATTAGTCATATTCGTGTGTTCTATATAATTAAACGAATATGAGACATCTTGGCCGACAAAAATTAGTAAATTACGTCCATAATGTTCTTCAAAAGTTGTATTTGAATGAAGTAAAAGTATCATATGAAACATTTTTTGAAATGGTTGATTATAATTTTGAAAACGGGTAAGGAAATTTTAAAAAATATCATATAAACTTGCCTTTTCAAATTTATTTGAATCAGTTATGTTGGGTTAAAATATATTCATATAAAGTGGTTGAAATATAACTTTTTTACTATAATTACATAGTTGTTTATAATGTAGCATATATTATGATCGAATAAATTTAGGAAAATGTATATTAATGAAATAAAATCTTATGAAAATCGAATGATTGTACAAACAAATCGTGTAACCTATATTTTTAGTATATATTTATTAAAATCAGCATATATAACATGTTTGTGTACTTATAAGTTAGTTATTTATACAACTTAGATGTTTTGAAAATTCATAAAGGAAATGAGTCTAAGCTAATTCTTACTATGGATCCTCAATCTCGAAATATATGTATACTAGAACACCTTCCCAAAGAAATTGTCATTGAGATAATTTCACGTGTTGGAGCTTTTTCTATTGGCGATTTGTTTAGGTGCAAAATAAGGTACGTTACATGTTCAACAATTTATTCATATGTTTTAAAGTTATTTATATATCACATCTATATACCTCATTCTCTTAATATAGTTGCAAGGTACTCAATAGTATTTGTGAGGATGACAAAGTTCTACAAAAACTATCAATAGAAAGCTTGCTAAACGTATCATGGGATTACATTGATAAGATGGATTTTTTATTTACACGATGTTTAGAGTGCAACAATCCTGAGGCTATTGTTCGAGTTGGAATGATAATTTTTTTTACACGAATTTCCTTATACTATTTATAATCCATGATCACTTCAAATACACATGATAAAACGATTCTATTTTATGTTTTGTCGGTCTATTTTACATGGTTTTAATCATATATTTTAATGCTTTTTCTAGGTTCATTTTTTTACCCAATCGAAGATAGAAGATGGTATTACATGTTTTGAGAAGGCATCAATTGAAGGATATTCAATGGCAACTTATTTATTAGGGCTCATATATCTATGTAGTAAAGATCCGAGCTACAAGAAACTTGGTTTCAAAATGATACCAAGGACACTAATGAACATGGATTTGAAAGGGATTGTAGAATGTCGGAAGAAAGTTCGTTCTAATTTCTCGGGAATATGAATAGAGAATAAGCTTTCTATTGAATCAGGACTTTTTTTATGTGAAAAACAACAATTATGTAATGTGAAGAGAAAGCTTTGGGAAGGTGATGATTACAACTACGAAGTTTCAGATGAACCAAGAATAGTGTGTGATGCTTGCAATTGTAATCGAGAACTTATGTTTTTCTTATCATTTAATTTATGTCTTAAGTAAAATTAGATGTTCATCTTTCAATATAGTTCATTAATAAATGATTTATTTTGTGTCTCAAACTTTATACTCAATGTATTTTTGTTATGTTAATTGCTTTGTTACTATAAGATTGATGGATTTAGTACATAATTACTCTAATAAATAACCATTTTTTAACTTTATTATGAAAGTAATAACAAATATAATTTGTAGAAAATTTAAAAAAATACGGCATATATTTCTCACAATTATTATCTATCGTCACTTTTCACTTGACAATATTTGTATTTTCACATTTAAAACCGTTATTGTTAAGTTATTCAAGGAATCATGTAAGATATAAGGTAATATCTATCCATATTATGAATTGAGATTACGATTGGATACTCTTTCAAATTAGGTTTAAAAAATATGTTTTTTTATGGCCTAAATCATAAATTACCCTAATTGTTACCCCCTCCGGTTCCTAAAGATCTTCCCTCTTTTACTTTTCACGCATGCCAATGCAAAACTTTAGATACTAATATCTTTAATTGTGTATTTGAAAAAATGATAAAAAGTGGATATTAATAAAATACATATTGAGATGAATCTAACAAGATCCCACATGACTATATTTTTTCTTACGTATAAGTCATAAACAACAGTCAAAGTGAAACTTGTGGTGAAAAATGTCAAATAGGTAAGATCTTTCGGAACCGGAGGTAGTACTAGGTAATATATGACAACTAAAATGAAGCCTACAATCAGCTTTTTCATATTTGCTATCCATAAATAGATATATAGTCCAATCATATAAATACTATGTATTGCTACCTATACCAAATGGTTCATAATTTTCCTCAAACAGCATATGAATCTGCTAAGAGTCATCTTTGTCTAAATAGTTCGACCTATTCATGCAATACGAGATGACTAATGAAAATGAGGATCGAAGCTTAGCAAAAAAGGAAATATGTGAATAGGGTAGCAGGTTCAAAACGACATGGATATCACATAGGTATTGATAAGTGCGTTTCTAACGCACTTTATGAGCACCTTTTGGTTTGATTTGATCATCTTTATACCCTTTTCTTCCCTCTTTCTTCCTCATTTTTCTCTCTATTTCTTTCACTTGATCATTGTTGATCATTGTGACATTTCGCTAGATTTTCGGTCAATTTTGACTGGATTTCTAGTACATTTGCTTTCATCGTGTTTTTCCGTGCTTTGATTGCAGGTATGATCTTTTCTAAGGTCAAGAGTTGGGAGGTACTGTAATAGGCGGGAGTTTCGAGGAGTTTGCACGCGCGAAAATGGAAGAAAGGAAGCATGAGCTGAGACTAGGGGTGAAAGTTATTCGGATAAAATCCGAAATCCAATCCAATCCAATCCGAATTAGTAATTCGGATTGGATTCGAACTGTGTTCGGATTGGATTCGGATTGAGATTTTTTGAAAAATTGGATTTTCGGATCGGATTGGATTGAGGGTAATTGGATCCAAAAATCCAATATAACCGAATAGTAATATGCCTTGTATTATGTATCTGGATTGGGCTTAAGTGCTTAACTGCTTTTTTTTAAAAAAAAAGCCTAGTCCATAGCCCAGTAGGCGTAGCACTTCAACCCTTCCCCTAAAACCCTAACAACACTTAATTCCTCATTTCCTAAATCTACTAGGCTGCTGTTGTGCTTAATTTATTTCATCGAAAAACTAGAGTTTTAAAAAATCGGATTTTCGGATCGGATCCAATCTAGAGTATGAAAATTCGGTTTGGATTGGATCGGATTCAAACTCTAATTGGTTTGGATTCGGATTGGAAAATTAAAATCCAAATTTTGTTCGGATCGGATTGGATTAGGCCCTAATCCATACCGTACATCGAACTTTCACCCCAAGCTGAGACCCATGGTGTGCCCGCACACACTGGTGCGCCCGCACCTGGCATCGGTGCACCCGCACCGACCCACATATTAAGCATCCTCAATGTCAGTCAGCTAGGTGCGCCCGCACCAGCTCTGAGGTGCGCCCGCACCACACTGGTGCGCCCGCACCAGTTTCATGGTGCGCCCGCATCATTCCTGCGAAGATTGGCCACCTGAGTCAGTAGCCTTGGTGCGCCCGCACCACCTCTTTCCGCCAGAAATTTGTAATACTCGTGACGATTAAAACGAGAGAGGGTTATGATTTTAAACTTATGCTTTATTTTCTAGAGTTTTTAGAATATTACTCGGGCTTACTTTAGAGAGAAAAACACTTTGCTTATTCTTAGATTTGAGATTCATAGATTAAAGTTGTTGATTATCTACACTTTCAAGGTAACTTTCATTAATTTAATTTCAAAGTTTTCAGTTTTATTCATTCTTTTAGATTATCAATCTCTCCTTTTCCATAGTATTAGTTCTCTTTTGTTATAGTTTCATATTTGTTATTTTCATTAGATTAATTATCTCTTAATTATGTTTAGCCCTAGATTAGTTATAGATTTCATGTTTTTATGCTTAGAATCCATGATTAGTGAGTAGTCTCCTATCTAGGGCTAGGGCGAAAGTATGGATTAGGGTTTAAATGTATTGTTAATGTGATTGTGATGATTGAAAGACGTTTATGCATTGATCTTGGTGTTTTGAGGCCTTAGGATAGATATTGATCACATTTGTGCTTTGGTATTTTGAATTCAAATGTTCTTAATTGAATTATGAACTCTTTTATCATCCCCATGAATCAACTTAATTCTAGGCCAAGATATTGGGTAGAAATTAAGGGGATCCTATATTACGGGTTTTCCAAATTCATTGGATCTCTTAATCAATTGACTAAAGACCATTCGAGAGAGGATTTAGTTGATTGATTAAGCGATCATTCTCGAGGACCATTCGAGAGAGGACTCGAGTATTTTAGAGGAAAACTAAACCTTGCGTAATCGTTGCCTTTGAATCACAATTGCATTAATAATCGTTGTCCACTTTGATCCATACTAGTAACCTTAACTCTAGTGTCTTCCTTATTCATATTTTCATCTCATATTATTTGCTAGTTCTTTGATAATAGTTGGTTTTAGTTGTTACAAAAATCATTCAAAACCCCCAAAAACCCTTCAATTAGGTAATTTAGACTTAATATACTTTGATTAATCCCAATTTCCCTGTGGATCGACCCTTGACTTGCCTTTACTACGTTCTTAGTAATTGCTTGTTAGGAGTTATAAATATTGTTTGAAAAGCGATTTTTGGTGCCTTAACGACACACTAAAAACTTCTTATCAAAATGGCGCCGTTGCCGGGGAAATTGTGCTATTAATTGAAGTTTATTTTAGTTTAGTTTTGCTTAGTTGATTTTTCTTTTATTTTCTTTTTGACTGTGGTTGTTATTTGCTAATCCTCTACTTAGCTTTGTTGTGTTACATGAGAAGAAGAGCTCACGGTTCACCCACCTTTCCTCTAGATCCAGAAATTGACCGTACCTTGCGAAAGCTTCGGAAAAATTTGGAAGATTTGTTTTTGGGTTCCGAACCATCTTCACCAGCCTCAAGTACAACAAGTGAAGTTGAGTCAGACATGGGTGAAGCAAATCCACAACTCTTTAGGGATTTCGGAAATCCGGGTTCCTATGTTCTTCAAGGTGGTATTCGACTCCCCACCACTACTACAAATTTCAGCATTCATCCTCAGTTCACTCGGATGGTGAAGGCAAAATAATTTTTTGGGGGGTCGGATGAAGATCCTCTTGACCATCTTGACAGGTTTCTTGAGATCTGTGCCATGATAACCACAAATGACGTCTCTCCAGACTACATCAAGATGCATTTGTTCCGGTCTTCTCTTACCGGAAAAGCAAAATCATGGCTCAAGAGCTTACTTGTTAATTCCCTCACTTCATGGGAGGAAGTCACAATGGCCTTTCTGAAGAAATACTTCCCAGAGTGGAAGACGGCAGACATAAGGAGGAAGATCTCCTCATTTGAGCAAGAGAACGATGAGACACTTGCGGAAGCATGGGAGCGGTTCAAGAAGATGATCCGTTCATGCCCTCACCATGAGTTCACCAAGAATCTACTCATGCGATTCTTCTATGATGGCCTTGATCCTATATTACGTGTCAACCTTGATGCTGGAGCGGGAGGTCAACTTTCTAAGATCCTGCAAGATCAACTTGAGTCCACTATTGAGGAAGTAATTAAGAACTATTCATGGGGTGGGCGACGAAGAGGTGCTCAACCTAAGAAGAGTGGGAAGTTTGAATTAGATCCCATGGATCAAATTCAAGCTAAGATGGATCAACTTGACAAGAAGCTCTCCAAGATCAACCTCGCATCATCTAATCCATCACAGGTAAATTCTTTTTCTTGTGATATCTATGGAGGTACTAATCATGATACATCTTATTGTGGAGGTATAAATTCTGAGCATGTGGTGGCAATAAACTCTAGAGGAGATGGTTACCAAGCAAACCAAGGGTATAGAAGCAATCAACAAGGATGTTGGAAACAACCCCAACAAAACTACAATCAAGGCTTCAACCAACCTCAACAAGGATGGAATCAACCTCAACAAGGGTACAACCAAGCTCAACACCAAGGGTATGTGCAAGGGTACAACCCAAACTATAATCAAGGTGGTTCATTCTCACAAGGGTCTCAAGTCTACCAAGCTCCACATCAAAGAGCCAATACCCAAAAACCTCCCTCTAACCCTCCGTTCCCCAAACAAAATCCCGAACCCACTCCATCTCCCGATCCCACCTCTCTCCAAATTCTCCAACTTCAATCCATGAACCAAATTCTCCAAAACCATGAGCAAAGGTTTCAAGAGCTACAAGCTCATAACAAAATGCTTGAAACCTAAATTGCCCAAGAAGCCGAGAAAAACCCCTCAACTCCCACAAATCAACTTCTGGGCCAACCCATTCCTAACCCCAACCTCCACCAAGTCAAAGCCATCCATTTGAGGTCGGGAACAAGTTATGAGGGTCCTAAGATGCCTACTGAGGAGGTAGAGATGGAAGAAGAAGTTGAGGTCGTTGAGAGAGAAGTTGAGGTTGAGGAGGGTGATAAAGGAGAGAATGTGGAAAGAGATGAGTCACAAGTCCAAGTTGGTGATAAAGCTCCAATGCCATCATCTCCACCAACTAAGACTTATGTGCCTCCGGTTCTCTATCCTCAGCGGTTGGTGGAGAGAAAATTGAGTAACAAGTTCACAAAATTTCTCAATGTGATGAAGAGTCTTCAAATCAACATTCCATTCCTTGAGGCTATGTCTCAAATGCCGGCCTATGCTAAATTTTTGAAGGAGATCCTCTCCAACAAACGGAAGCTTGAAGATGAGCTTATCACTTTGCCCTACCAAGTGAGTGCTCTTGTGCAACGTACTATGTCTAAGAAGCAAAGAGACCCTGGGAGTTTCACCTTGCCGATGAAGATAGGTGATCTAGAGCCTAAGGGTGCATTGGCCGATTTAGGAGCGAGTGTGAGTTTGATGCCACTGTCTATTGCTAAGCACCTTAATTTTCCTCTTCATCCGACACGAAAAACTATTCAATTGGCGGACCGCACTGTGAGAGTCCCCCATGGTGAGTTGGAAGATGTGCCAATTCAAGTTGGGCATGTATTTGTGCCTTGTGATTTTGTGGTAATGGATATGGAGGAAGATCCGGAGACTCCTCTTATTCTTGGAAGAAAAGCTCTAAAGACATTGGGTGCCGTGATCAATTGCAAAAATGATACAATCACGGTTGAGGTAGCCAATGAGCGGATTGTATTTGAGTTCTCTAAGACTTTGAAAAGGCCTATGATAGAGAAATTTTTTCGGGTCAGTCTAGTGGAGAATGAGATAGAGGATGCTGCGAGTATGGTTCACACCGAGGATGAGTTGTATGCTTCTCTTACCGAAGCCCCGAGCTTGGACATGGAAGAGGTGAAGGAATTCTCCATGCTTCTTGACACTACCATTGAGGAGACACAAGATGAAGCATTTGAGGTTCTAGCTACATCCATTGACAATGAGGAGTGTTCTAAGCCTCCTCCCAAGGTAGAGTTCAAACCCCTTCCCTCTTCTCTTAAATATGTTTTTCTTGATGATGCATGCACTTATCCAGTTATTGTCAATTCGAGTCTTGATGACATCTCTATATCAAAATTGATTGAGATACTACAAAAATATAAAGATGTCATTGGGTACTCGATTGATGACCTTAAGGGGATAAGTCCTCTTGCTATGCATCGTATCCATCTCATCGATAGTAATGCCTCATCCATAGAGCATCAGAGAAGGATCAATCCTAACCTCAAAGAGGTTGTGAAAAAAGAGATTATGAAATTGCGTGATGCGGGAATCATCTACGCTATCTCCGATAGCAAGTGGGTGAGCCCGATTCACGTGGTTCCAAAAAAAGGAGGCATGACTATTGTTGAGAATGAGAAAGGAGAAACTATCCCAACTAGAACTGTTATCGGGTGGATGGTTTGTATTGATTATAGGAAGTTAAACAAATCCACCCGCAAGGACCATTTCCCTCTTCCCTTCATTGACCAAATGTTGGAGAGACTTGCTCGTCATTGACACTTTTGTTTTCTCGATGGTTATTCCGGATTCTTTCAAATCCCTATCCATCCGGATGACCAAGAGAAAACCACCTTTACTTGTCCGTATGGGACATTCGCATATCGAAGGATGCCCTTTGGTTTATGTAATGCCCCATCTACTTTCCAAAGGTGTATGACAACAATCTTCTCTGACATGCTAGAAGATTCTATTGAGGTGTTCATGGACGATTTTAGTGTGTGTGGTTCGTCTTTTGACACATGTATGGTTAATCATGAGTGTGTATTGAAAAGATGTCAAGAGACGAACCTCGTCCTGAATTGGGAGAAGTGTCACTTTATGGTCGAGGAAGGCATTGTCCTTGGGCATAAAGTGTCAAAGAAGGGCATTGAAGTGGATCCGGCAAAGATTTCGGTTATTGAGAAGCTTCTGCCACCGAACTCGGTGACGGGAGTTCGTGCTTTCCTTGGACATGCGGGTTTTTACCGGCGTTTCATCAAGGATTTTTCTCAGATAGCCAAACCATTGACGAATCTACTTCAAAAGGATGTAGATTTTGTGTTTGACGAGTTTTGTATTAAGGCTTTTGAAACTTTGAAAAAGGCCCTAACAAGGAGAAAAAGGGGACGAATCTACTTCAAAAGGATGTAGATTTTGTGTTTGACGAGTTTTGTATTAAGGCTTTTGAAACTTTGAAAAAGGCCCTAACTTCTGCCCCCATAGTGCAAGCTCCGGATTGGAGCTTGCCTTTTGAACTGATGTGCGATGCTAGTGACTTTGCAGTGGGCGTTGTTCTTGGGCAACGCAAGGAAGGAAGGCTACATGTCATAGCCTATGCAAGTAGGACATTGGATGATGCTCAACGGAATTATGCAACTACGGAGAAGGAGATGTTGGCTGTAGTCTTTGCATTTGACAAATTTCGATCTTACTTGACATGCAATAAGGCTATTGTGTATACGGATCATTCTGCGGTCCGTTATTTGATGAGTAAGAAATTAAAGATGCAAAGCCTCGGGTCATTAGGTGGGTGCTACTTCTTCAAGAGTTTGATAGTGAGAGGTGCGCCCGCACCTTTCCGTCCGCAGAATACATAAAATGGCAGGAAGTTTGATGCGCCCGCACCAAACCCCAGCAGCACTAAAAATTGTGAAATCCGTTTTTTTTTCGGTCCACTCACTCCTCCTCTCTCATATTTGAGAGAAGAAGCATTATTCGCCATTCTGAATAATGACATTCCATGGTTCGCGGACTATGCGAACTACTTGGCTTGTGGGATTGAACCTCATGGTTTCAATTCTCAACAAAGGAAGCGATTTTTCAAGGAGGCTTCAAGGTTCTATTGGGATGACCCTCTCTTGTTTAAGGAGTGCGCCGTTGGTGTTTTCAGAAGGTGTGTGCCCAATCATGAGATCACTTCGGTGTTGAACAATTGCCATACCTTGGCATGTGGAGGACATGGTGGAGCAAGCAAAACTATTGCTAAGGTGCTCCAATTTGGTATGTTTTGGCCATCATTGCAAAAAGATGCTCGTGAGTTTATTTTGAGCTGTGACAAATGTCAAAGAAGTGGCGGCATCATGAAGAGACATGAGATGTCTCAACAAAACATTCTGGAGGTTGAGCCCTTTGATGTATGGGGAGTTGACTTTATGGGCCCTTTGTCCCTTCTTTGGGCAACATGTACATCCTTGTCGTAGTCGACTACGTAACAAAATGGGTTGAAGCCATTGCCTCCCCCACAAATGATCACAAGGTTGTAACCAAACTCCTTAAGAAGATCATCTTCCCAAGGTTTGGAGTGCCCCGAGTATTGATAAGTGATGGCGGTTCACACTTCGCCAAGAAGCAATTAGAGGCACTTTTAAAGAAGTACGGGGTGAATCACAAAGTCGGACTTCCCTATCATCCCCAAACTCAAGGCCAAGTTGAAGTTTCCAACCGGGAAGTGAAGAATGTTCTTGAGAGAGTGGTAAATAAAACAAGGAAGGATTGGTCTTTGAAGCTAAATGATGCTCTTTGGGCTCTTCGCACGGCTTTTAAGACGCCTATAGGAACTACTCCCTACTGCCTCGTGTATGGCAAAGCTTGTCATTTGCCGGTTGAACTCGAGCACAAAGCTTCAGTGGGCAATCAAAGAGCTCTACATGGATCTTCACTTGGCGGGAGATGCTCGGAAAGAAAAGCTAATTGAGCTAGAGGAACTCCGGTTTGATGCATATGAGAGCTCGAGATTGTACAAGGAGCAAACGAAGAAATGGCACGATCACCGGATTCAACAAAGAGACTTCCGGGTTGGAGACAAAGTCTTGTTGTTTAACTCAAGGCTAAAGCTCTTCCCTAGAAAATTAAAGTCCAAGTGTTGAAGACTACACCCTATGGAGCCTATGAGATTTTGGGCGAGAGTGGTCCCTTTTTGGTGAACGGTCAAAGATTGAAGATCTACCACGAAAATCAAGCCATCTGTTCTGTTGGTTTCTTAATCCTTCGCTCGCCCGAGCGCTCCTCTTGAAGATCATATCCTTTTAGTCAAGCTAATGACTTAAAACAAGCGCTACACGGGACGTAATTCGTTTCTCTCCTTCTTTTCCTTTTTCCATTTTTAGTTTTTTATTTTGATTTTTGTTTTGCCAGCTAACCACAAGAATTAACTTGAGCTGAAGAGGATTTGTCTCATTTGAGAAGTCGAAATCTAAAACAAACAATTTGCGGGGCTGTTTGGTGCGCCCGCACCACCGAGAGGTGCGCCCGCACCAAACAGACCGATATGTCAACTTTTGGCAGAAGAACTTGAGGTGCGCCCGCACCATTCGAAAAAAATTTCAGAAAATTTGAATGGTGCGCCCGCACCACTGAGAGGTGCGCCCGTACCTCTCTGTCTGCAGCAAGTGAAAAATATCAGAAGGTTTGGTGCGCCCGCACCTCCATTGAGGTGCGCCCGCACCGTTCAAAATTCTGAAAAAAAAATTAGAACAGTGCGCCCGCACCACGTGAGTGGTGCGCCCGCACCACGTGAGTGGTGCGCCCGCACCACGTGAGAGGTGCGCCCGCACCACGTGAGAGGTGCGCCCGCACCTTTCCGTCCGCAGAATACATAAAATGGCAGGAAGTTTGATGCGCCCGCACCAAACCCCAGCAGCACTAAAAATTGTGAAATCCGTTTTTTTTTTCGGTCCACTCACTCCTCCTCTCTCATATTTGAGAGAAGAAGCATTATTCGCCATTCTGAATAATGACATTCCATGGTTCGCGGACTATGCGAACTACTTGGCTTGTGGGATTGAACCTCATGGTTTCAATTCTCAACAAAGGAAGCGATTTTTCAAGGAGGCTTCAAGGTTCTATTGGGATGACCCTCTCTTGTTTAAGGAGTGCGCCGATGGTGTTTTCAGAAGGTGTGTGCCCAATCATGAGATCACTTCGGTGTTGAACAATTGCCATACCTTGGCATGTGGAGGACATGGTGGAGCAAGCAAAACTATTGCTAAGGTGCTCCAATGTGGTATGTTTTGGCCATCATTGCAAAAAGATGCTCGTGAGTTTATTTTGAGCTGTGACAAATGTCAAAGAAGTGGCGGCATCATGAAGAGACATGAGATGTCTCAACAAAACATTCTGGAGGTTGAGCCCTTTGATGTATGGGGAGTTGACTTTATGGGCCCTTTTGTCCCTTCTTTGGGCAACATGTACATCCTTGTCGTAGTTGACTACGTAACAAAATGGGTTGAAGCCATTGCCTCCCCCACAAATGATCACAAGGTTGTAACCAAACTCCTTAAGAAGATCATCTTCCCAAGGTTTGGAGTGCCCCGAGTATTGATAAGTGATGGCGGTTCACACTTCGCCAAGAAGCAATTAGAGGCACTTTTAAAGAAGTACGGGGTGAATCACAAAGTCGGACTTCCCTATCATCCCCAAACTCAAGGCCAAGTTGAAGTTTCCAACCGGGAAGTGAAGAATGTTCTTGAGAGAGTGGTAAATAAAACAAGGAAGGATTGGTCTTTGAAGCTAAATGATGCTCTTTGGGCTCTTCGCACGGCTTTCAAGACGCCTATAGGAACTACTCCCTACTGCCTCGTGTATGGCAAAGCTTGTCATTTGCCGGTTGAACTCGAGCACAAAGCTTGGTGGGCAATCAAAGAGCTCTACATGGATCTTCACTTGGCGGGAGATGCTCGGAAAGAAAAGCTAATTGAGCTAGAGGAACTCCGGTTTGATGCATATGAGAGCTCGAGATTGTACAAGGAGCAAACGAAGAAATGGCACGATCACCGGATTCAACAAAGAGACTTCCGGGTTGGAGACAAAGTCTTGTTGTTTAACTCAAGGCTAAAGCTCTTCCCTAGAAAATTAAAGTCCAAGTGTTGAAGACTACACCCTATGGAGCCTATGAGATTTTGGGCGAGAGTGGTCCCTTTTTGGTGAACGGTCAAAGATTGAAGATCTACCACGAAAATCAAGCCATCTGTTCTGTTGGTTTCTTAATCCTTCGCTCGCCCGAGCGCTCCTCTTGAAGATCATATCCTTTTAGTCAAGCTAATGACTTAAAACAAGCGCTACACGGGACGTAATTCGTTTCTCTCCTTCTTTTCCTTTTTCCATTTTTAGTTTTTTATTTTGATTTTTGTTTTGCCAGCTAACCACAAGAATTAACTTGAGCTGAAGAGGATTTGTCTCATTTGAGAAGTCGAAATCTAAAACAAACAATTTGCTGGGCTGTTTGGTGCGCCCGCACCACCGAGAGGTGCGCCCGCACCAAACAGACCGATATGTCATCTTTTGGCAGAAGAACTTGAGGTGCGCCCGCACCATTCGAAAAAAATTTCAGAAAATTTGAATGGTGCGCCCGCACCACTGAGAGGTGCGCCCGCACCACTGAGAGAAACGATCCCACCAAACATTTCCAACTTTACCCTTCCCTTTGTTTTCTTTTCTTTTCCCAAACCACCACCTCCATCCCCACAGCCACCCCCTTCACCACCCACCAGCAGACCCTCACCCCACCCTCCCTCCAACCCCACCAGCAGCCCACATCCCCTGCAACCACCACGAGCCAGCCAACAAAACCAAAAAAAAAAATTTGCCCCTTCCACCGTGGAAACGTCTTGGGCTGACGTTTCCGCGGTGGAGGAGGCGAATTTATTTTTTTGGTTTCGTTGGTGGTTGTACGTGGTTTAGTTGGTGGTGTGCATAGTCTCGGTGGTGGTTTGCGTGATTTCAGTGGTGGTTGTGTGTGGTGGTGGTGGTTGTTGGATAGTGAGGGGGTTTAGTGATGGTGAGAATGAAAGAGAAAGTTAAGGGTAAATTTGTATTTTCAATTGTGCTTTGGGGCGATTTTAAGTAATTTTAGGGCGACGTTTAACAATTTCCATGGCAAATTGACAATGAGCTAAAATGGAAATGTGTCCTCCTTTATGTCAGAATGAACGTTCACCATCAGACCTCTTGCAATTGTTGTCACTTGTCAGTACTTGCACTTTTTTATTCAGTAAGAACAACAAAATTAATCAGCATGTACCAGTACCACTACTTCATCTCTCAGCATTAGAGGTATCACAGGGCCTCCCCGACACAGCAGGATTTTCACCGATAGTACCACTCTGTTCTGGGTAAAAGCAGTATCCACATGGACATGTTTTTACCCTTTTTTGAAGACAAAAGAGCAATCCTTCCTTAGACATATGCTCCAGCGGTAGTGAGAATTCTAAATGTAAAAAATTATATTACAATATTTTTGAAAACCTGAAAAATAGAAAGTCTCAAAAAAAAAAATAGTCAAAAATTATTACCTTAACATGGGATGGGATGCGAAACAGGACCATTTTCGACGGGGACAGTTTTATTAGATCTAACCCTTACATAGGCATCACACACATATTCAAAATCACCAGGGCCAATACATAATCTAGTCATCCTAGGAGAAAAAAAAAAGAACAGTTAATATTTATTACAAAATATGAACCATGTAACGGAAGAGTGGAGGTAGGTGAAAAAGGAATCATTGTTGGAAAATGACAAAATTGAAGACCCAAGTATGCAAACCCCAAAACAACTCAAAGTTCCTTCCATGTTTAAAAAAAATCAGGGGTAGCAACTAACAAACAATCCAACACAACAAAAATTTTAGAGTAAATTTCAGAACTAATAATTATGCGAATCAAACCCGAAAATATGTTAACTAAATCAAATTAAACATGAACCAATTACAAAAATTTCGTGCCATTAAAGGGTTCTTAGTACCATCCGTTTTTTCAAAAAAACATCGTTTACTACAAATTAGGGTCTTAATTAGTTACAAGTTTTTTAAATATTCAATTTTTCGGTCCGGACCGAAAAAATAGATTGTTGTTTGGTCCAATTTTTTGAGGTTTCAATTTTTTTGAAGTTTTTTAAAGGATAAAAGCATGTCCATGTGGATACTGCTTTTGCCTAGAACAAAGTGGTACTATCGGTGAAAATCTTGCTATGTCGGAGAGCTCCTGTGATTCTTCTGATGCTGAGAGATGAAGTAATTGGTATGTACATGGTTTATTGCTTTATTTTTATGTATGGTCTATGTCCATGGGAATCAGCATGTACCAGTACCACTACTTCATCTCTGGCTTCGGCGATGGACAGAGAGGGAGGGTAGCGATGGACTGCGGCTGGAGACTGGTGGCTGGGGGCGGCGGTCAACGTCTGGCTTCGGCGGCTCGTGGCTAGGTTCCGGCGGGCAACGGCTCAGTCAGGGGGTTAGGTTTTCCCTTTGTCTCACTTTCTCTCATTCCTTCGTTTCTCAAGTTTAGGGGTGAAAGTTATTTGGATAAAAATCAAAATCCAATACAATCCAATCTGAATTAGTAATTTGGATCGGATTCGAACTGTGTTCGGATTGAATTCGGATTGAGATTTTTTGAAACAAAAGGATTTTCGGATCAGATTGGATTGAGGGTAATTTGATTCGAAAATCCAATATAACCGAATAGTAATTAATATGCCTTATATTATGTAAATTCTGGATTGGGTTTAAGTGCTTAACTGATTTATTTTAAAAAAAAAAGCCCAGTGCTTAAGTGTTGCTGATATATTCTTTGTTGTTGAATTGAACCAGTTGTGTGTTGTTGGACTAAACCTCATTTATTCTGTTACATACTGTTGTAATGAATTATGGCCTATGGGTTTGTTATTAGTTTATTAATGGACTATGGGGTATGTAATGAATTATGAATTTGTGAATTGTAAATCTATTGAGCTGTTGTTGTCGGTTTGTCGCACCTAATTTATTTCATAAAAAAATAGAGTTTTAAAAAATTGAATTTTCGGATCGGGTCCAATCTAGAGTTTGAAAATTCGGATTGGATCAGATTCAAACTCTAATTGGTTTAGATTTGAATTGGAAAATTGAAATCCAAATTTTGTTCGGATCAAATTAGATTAGGCCCAAGTCCAAACCGTACACCGAACTTTCACCCATACTCAATTTCTCTCAATTCCTTCGTTTTTAAAGTACATGTCTATCCAGCTGGCTCCGCCTCGGATCCGACTCCGACTCGAAGTCGGACTTTTTAAACGGAGTCAGACACTTTTTTTAGTTGGAGTCAGCTACGATTTTTTTCTTTGAATTGGGGCGAACCAGAGTCGGATTATGACTGGATTACCATCCCTAGTCGGGACGTGTCAATTATATTAATTATTATTATTATTAATATTTAATATTTATTATTAATAATTATTATTATTATAATAGTAATAGTAATAATAATAGTAATAGTAATTAATAATAATAATAATAATAATAATAATAATAATAATAATAATAATAATAATACTAGTAATAATAGTAATAGTAATAATAATAGTAATACTAGTAATAGGAATAATACTAGTAATAATAGTAATACTAATAATACTAATAATAATAATAATAATTATTATAATAATAATAGTAATAATAATAATAATAATTAATAATAATTGTAATAATAATAGTAATAGTAATAGTAATAGTAATAGTAGTAATAGTAATAATAGTAATAGTAGTAATAGTAATAATAGTAATAGTAATAATAATAATAATAATAATAATAATAATAATAATAGTAATAATAATACTATAATAGTAATAATAATAATAATGGTGATGGTGGTTGTATGGTAGAGGGATATGGGTAATCCCAAACCTTGGGGGTGGTGGGGAATCAATCTAAGGGGAAGTGGGATAATTCTAAAAAGAAAAAGAAGTAAAGGGTTTGAAAAAAAGCACTAACCAAACACTCACAAAGGGAAATAAGAAACTCAATTCCCTTTCTTGAAACCCTCTAACCAAACGCCCCTTAGTTCTTTGGAGTAAAAGTTAACATAAAAATTATTCAAAATACAAACTGTCAACTATGAATTTTGTTCCGTAATTTAAACCTTTATCAATTTAACGATGCTATTTACCAAATTTGATCTAAAACATTCAAGATAATTTATAATTAAAACAGATTCGCATCATTAATTTGCATAAAAATACTAAAATTAAGATGATGAACCATTCCCACCCAAAAAAAAAATGACTTCAAATTCCATTATCATATTCATCCTAACATTAAAAAAACAATCAACAACTAGTCAAGCATGAAAAGAAGAGTAAGAGAGAGAAACCTATGAAGAAGATCTAGAAAATATGAAATTTCAAAATCATGAAGAGTACTACTCCCTCCGTCCCATATTATAGTGCTTCTTTCCTTTTAAAATGTCCCAAAATATAATTCTTGTTTCCATTTTTATTTCACACTTTTTTATGATTTTTCTAGAAAAATTGTGCCACAATTATTTATTTGCTTCTTGAAAATAGTAATTTGCTTTGTTTATTCAACCCAAGGGTTGAATTAGTCATGTATTTAATGTTCTTTCACCACTTATTATCATTCTCTCTCCTAAAATCAGTTTTTTACCCATAACATTTATTTTCAATACACACACACTCTTTACATTTTTCTTAGATTCTATTTACCTTAATACCTGTGAAAAAATAGAATCAAGCACTATAATATGGGACGGAGGGAGTAGTTAATTTAAACACGTACCCAGATAAAATTCAAATCAATCGGAATGAGGACATTAATTCGAAGCGCTGACAATCTCACGACTCACGAGGAAGTCGATCTTCCAAATCGAGGAGAGAGAAAAATGAAAAGAAAGTGTGTTTTGATAACTAGGGTTTTTTTCCAGGAAGCGAGAGAATGAGGGAAAGAAGAATCAGAATATGAACCGACAAAGAAAAAAAGATAAGATAATAAAATGACCCTTTTACCGACCCGTCCCCGCCCATTAATATGAAATCAGGGTTAGACCTCTTTTAGCACGACCCTTTTAAGAGTATGTACAATGGAGTTTTCCAACTAGTTCTCCAAGGAGAGAAAAAATGGGAGCTACCTCTTAGCCAACAATGGGGCTCTTGGGTGTATCTCCATGGAGATAATTTGCAAAGTGTCTCTTGGAGAAGATACCATTTAGGTCAAAGGAGAGATGACTTTCCAATGTGTGGGGACCACAAAATCAAAACATATCATTGTAATTACTAAAGTTTTATTTTCTTCTTCTAAACATTCATATTTAATGGTCTTTTTATAAAAATTAGAAAAAAAAAGATGGTAATAATTACTATCCTAACAACTATAATTTTTCTTTATCTATAAAATGAGCCTAATATTAGATATATCTCATACACAAAATCTAATATCTTTTGTAATTTATGAAATTAAATAATCGCATTCAAAATCTATATTTTTTGGCTCTCCAACTAGCTCTCCACTCTCTCTCATCTATTCTCTCTCTTCAAACTATTATCAAGAACTATATCTAAAAACACCTAACAATAATAAAGCTCCTTAAAGAGCTCTCCATTCAACTTTCCACTATTTGATTGTCCCCATGTCAATAAATGAACCTCATTTCATATTATGATTAAAGTTATATAATTAAAGTTATTCATGTAAATTAAATATAATTACAAAAAAGTTAAATCTTTTTCATAATTTATGTAATGTACAATTTTTTTGATAAAAAAATATTAATTTTGAATTACTAATAACTAAAGGTCATAACTTTACATATATAACTATTTACCCAAAACCATAACTATTTACCTGAAAACAATAATTAATTATAAGAAAACCATAACTACTTGCTCAAAACATATATTACAACGACAAGTGTAACTATCTACCGGAAATCATAACTCATAATAAGAGATAAATTTGAGTTTAGACCAATTGATAAAGGGAAACAATGAGTTTTAATAATTAAGAATATACTTACTTGACTTTCATGCAACAATGTCGTTGTTTAAGCAGGAAAACTAAACTAAGCATCATCAAGATTGAAGAAGGTGCGAAAAAGTACATTAGTTGAAAGCCTCAAATGTTCGAAAAAAAGACTACATTGAAATCTGATTTGTCCTACTTTAGCTCAATTTCACACAAAATTAGCAACAATTCAGCTAAAACTCTAACAAATATGGATGATTTTTATGCTTTAGCTCAAAGGAAAAGTGAAAAAGAAAAAAAAGAGCAGTAGGCTTTAGGTTCCAAACCTGATTTTATACAACAACGAGATAGAGAAATGTAAGTTGGATGGAAGAGAGGGAAATGACAGTGCGGAGAAAAGAGAAACGACAAGAGTAGAGGAGAGAGAAATGAGAGTGGGTAGAGGAGATGGACATAGGAGAGAGAAATGAGAGTTGAGAGAGGAGAGAGAAAATATAAATTGAGGGGGAAATATGATGGTCTTAGAGTATCCACATTTATGAGGTTCCCCATATTTCCTCTCTCATCAAGTCGTTAGTCCACATCACTTCCCACTAACTTCATCACCTACCCTTTCCATTATACAATTTCATACCTATATTCATGAGGTTCCCCATTTACCTTCTCTCTCATACTTTTCCATATCCCACTACCTTTTCTCTCTCATACTTTCCATATCCCACAAATATTAATAAAATAATTTGATTCATCACATTAATTTTCGATAATATTAATTAAAATAAAATATGGTAATTATAATTAAATAATTACCTTCTAATTAATTGGATATTCATTGATGATCTATGTTAACAAAATTATTATTTTTAATTACACTAGTTTAATCTTTAATTGCTAATTACATGAAATGCAAAATTATAGAATTTTTAAAGTTTTGAAAATATGGCAAAATTGGTCTCTATTTATAGAGGATAAAAAATATGGCAATTGATATATTTTATTAATTCATTAAATTTAAAAAGTTATGTTAGTATTTGTAAACGGTAATATTACCGTTGCAAAAATGAGTTGACAAATGGCAAAGCTAGAGTGGAGAGAGGAATGGGGTGCCATTTTTTTGGTCTGACATGACACATGATGCAATGTCATTCGTCAACGTCATTTTTTTTTTAAAAAAAAAAAAGAGAAATTGTTGGAGAGAGAGGAAAGCTTGGACACGCGTGAGAAGATTGGGAGCGGGGACCGAGTTTCCCCTGCCACTTGGCGTCGTTTGATTGCTCCTCAATATTAGAAGCCTCCCTCTTTGTTGGTGCTCCACTTCTAATGGAAATCCCCCAACAATGGCGGGAAGGTTCTTTTTTCCATTTTTTTTCTCAAATGGGGAACATGAATCCCACCAATGTGGATGGTCTTACTAGCATAACTAATAGGTCCAAGCGGTTAACTGATTCCGTTGTTATTCCCAGTCAAGATATGTGGTTTGATGCACCTACATGATGTTAACATGACATCAGCTTGTTTCACGTTAACACTAACTTAAGACCATCTTTTTCAAGAATTTGTACTTTTTAGGATGTGTTTGGCAGGGCCCGTTTTTGGCGGTATTAACCGGTTCAGTCTTAATGGGCATATGGTAGACAGCTTGGATGGTTCCTAGTGTTAGAAACATCCAACAAGTTCCATACCATTGCAGCAGCCATGAGGATGAAATACATATATGATATATGATCACAAAATGAAGGGAAAGATAAAGCCCAATCACAATTCACAATTAATTACTACACCCATTCTAGTTGGATGCCTCACTAGTAGAACAATTGCTTATTGTTGCGGTGGTATTGCTGCGGTTTTACCCATACGCAGCAATAAACCACGTGAAAAAAAAAGGTAAAATATAAAATAGACCTATTGCTGCGGTTTCAGCCGGAAACCGCAGCAATATATTTCAACGGGAAAATATTCAAACTTAAGTTGACTTTTTGACCAGCTCTATTGCTGCGGTTCATAGCCAGAACCGCAGCAATATATTTAAATATTAATTTTTTATTAATATTTGAACCTATTGCTGCGGTTCCTAGCCAGAACCGCAGCAATATATTAAAATATTAATTTTTTATTAATATTTGAACCTATTGCTGCGGTTCATACAAAAAACCGCAGCAATAGACTGTTTTAAATATAAAAAAAAATGAGCAGCCCAATTATTAGGGTTATGTTTCTTTTTAACAACCAGCCGTTTTTCTTACTCTCCTCTCTCTCCTCTCCTCACTCTCTCTCTCTCTCCTCTTCCTCTTCGACGTTTTTCCCCCCGCTGGTTCTCTCCACTTTCTTTTGTTTTCTCGGTCTCCCTCCCCTGTTCGATGCCCTGCCTCGCTGCTGCTTCGTGTTCGCTTAGCCAGATCTCGGCTCGCGCCGCCTGACCGCACAAACACTGGTGCTCGTTGCCCTCGCCGGAGCTCGTCGAACCCCCACCGCTGCCTCTGTTCTTCAACTGCTCGATCTCGCACGTCCATAGCATCCATGGCGGTGATTTGATTTTTTTTTTCGTTTTTTCTTCGTTTTTTTTCGTTTTCGTTTTTTTTTTCGTTTTTTTTTCGTTTTTCTTTGCGTTTTTATTTTCTTTTTTTTTTCGAGTTTTTTTCGTTTTTCCTTTCGTTTTTGTTAGATCTGTTTGTAGGTCATGTTTGTCTCGTTTTTTTTTCGTTTTTTAGATTTGATTTTTTTAGGTTAGTGTCAAACTATACAAATTCCCAAGTCTGTTTTTTTCTCTCCTTTTTTTGTATTATTTTATTTCTGCATTTTTTTTGTTAGTTTTATATCTATATTTTTTGATCAAGGGTTGATCTGATGCTTAAATGCGATATTGAGTGTAAGAATATGATTCTATATAATAAATGAGTGTAATGCTGTAAGTTTGTGTTTTTTTGTTTTTTTTTTGCATTCTCTCATTGTATATTAATATTGAATTTTTTTTTTTTTGAGCTGTGGTACCTATTGCTGCGGATTTTACCCAAAACCGCAGCAATAGGCTTTAATTTTTTTTAATAAAAAATAAAAATATTGCTGCGGTTTTGGCTAGAAACCGCAGCAATAGGCCAAGATATTATTGCGGTCAAAAACCGCAGCAATAGGTTAATTACCTATTGCTGCACCCTTAATTGCTGCGCGGTCAAAACCGCCGCAATAGGCCACTTTATGAACGCAGCAATAAGCATTTATTCTACTAGTGCCTGAACCTAAAAAAATTCCTCCTCCACAAAAGGGTGTTTTTGGCGATTTGTACCAAATAGAACCAATTTGTTTAAGCATGTTTTTCCAAACATTGACAAATTAGGTTTAAACGTTCTCCAGAATCTGAATCTTTGCTTATATTGAGTTCACCTTTATATAGGGACTTCAATTTTTTAAGATTATATATAAAAGAAGAGTAAGTATCAAAACCATACTAATTTGGAATTTTTACAACCACTAATAGTGTAGAGTGTTTGTCACCATAATTAGTCACTATATGTGGCACGATATGCAGAGGTCGTCCAGCTTAACTCACACCGTGAAGTCTATATTTTATATATATATAGAGACACTAATAACTCTTCTTGAGAAGTTAATAATTACTTTATGTTATGGCATATTTTACGTGATCAAAGATTATATGGCCAAGGCAAGGTAGTTTCTTATTTTTTTTTTTTTGATAATTCAGTTCATTCCATTTCATTAAAACTCAAGAGAGAGATAGTCTCAACTCTAACCCAGGTATTTCTTCATTAAGAAGAAAACTTTCATAGTGTTAACACACCCAAGAGAGAGAAGACCATCACACTCTATTAATTACAACTTAGATCTAACCCCGATATTCCACCAGGGAGAATCGATACATTGGAACAAACATTCTAAGTGAAAAAAATAATAACTTGAAATGCTACAACTATGCAATGCACTGGAACAAACTTTCTAAATGAAAATGATAACAACTTCAAATGCTACAACCATGCAACATAGTCATCATTTCTTGACAGACCTATTTTTGCAAGACCATCCGCGACGCTATTAGAGGCTCTCCCTCGATGGCATATTTGGACTTGAAGTCCAAATGAGGATATGTTGCGGATGAAGTTTAGGATAAAATGAATTTTCCAAGGTCCACCAGATTTAGGTTGCACCAAGCAACAACATGTTTGGAGTCCGATTCGATGATGAATTTTTTCCCATGAAGCACAGGGTTGCCTTGACAGATTTTCAAAGATTTGTGAATTGCAAAGATTTCCGCCACATTAATCTCCATATATGGAATTGGGGATGAGAACATACACGAAAATTTCCCTTCCGAGTCTCTAAGAACTCCACCAATTAAAGTCCTGATTAGATGTGGGTGCAGAGACGCATCCACGTTCCATTTCATATAATTTTTTGGAGTTGGAATCCAAGATGAAGCAGATGGGTCAGGAGGAGAATGTTGAATTCGAACATTCAAACTAGACCAGAGGAGACATTGGGGATTCCGAAGAATCTCGTCTGGACTATATGGGAAATTCAAGTCCCACCCTTTGATCCACCATCAAATTCTGAGCAGAATTAGGTCTTCAATTTGCTTGGTGGATATGGAATCTTGCTGAAAAATATGAGAATTCCTTTCTTTCCAAAGCGACCACAAGATTATGAAAAAAATTGCAGCCCAAACTCTTTTAAAGAAAGAGTTAATCAACGGGGATTGCCATTGAATGAATGCCTCACGAAGGTCCGAAGGAAAGACCCATGATAAATTCCATAATTGAAGCCACCATAACCAAATTTCTCGGGAAAATGAGCAATGGAGAAAAAGGTGATTGGAGAATTCCGGGAACTCACCACAAAGCACACAGTTGATTTCATTAACAGGGATTACACCCAATTTAACCAACTTTGCTCTAGTGTTTAATCTGCCAAGAACCGCGAACCACGTAAAGATCTCGACTCGATGGGGCACCAAATTCTTCCATAAACTCTTGAGAGGAGGGTGATGAAGATTTGGCAGTGCTCTTGCCATTTCCTTCTTGAAAGATTTAACAGAGAAATCCCAATTTTTAATAGGAGTCCAGACAAACGAGTCATTTTCAGATGGGTCAAATGAGACTCGTTCCAGAACAAAAGCAATATTTTTCCATTCCTGCAGATCTTTGGGGCGAAAATTTCTCGTCCAAGAGAGAGTCCACTCCCATTTGTGGCCTTGCCAAAACCCAAAGGAGGATACCGGTCCATCGGGACATGGGCTTAGCCTAAAAAGACGTGGGCACAAAACTTTAAGGGCAACATCGCCCACCCAAGTGTCATGCCAGAATTGGGTGTTGGACCCATTACCGATTCTTTTTCGAATACATGTAGTGACAAGGCCCTGCGATGTTTTATCTTTCAAGAGAGCAGCACACAAAGCTTTCCATGGCCCACCTTTCAATGGAATTGAGAGATTCGATGGAATGAAGTTTGGTCGATAGCCATATTTCTCATTGATCACTAATCTCCATAGAGCATTTGGTTCAGTGATAAAACACCAAAGCCATTTGAATAAGAGTACAAGATTTTGATGATGCAAGTTTTCCACTCCTAACCCGCCCAAATCTTTCGGCAACTGAATTGTAGACCACGCAACAGGAGGAAGATTCTTCCTCTCCAAAGAGCCACTCCAAAAAAAAATTCCTTTGAATTGCCACTATCTTTTCAATTGCAAGGTAGTTTCTTATATTAGGAAATTATCATCCTCACTTATTTAGCAAAGTCAATGAGCACATGTAAAATAAATACTTGGTAAGCAAGGTAAAAAAGGTTGAGAATATCAAGGGAGCAGTTACCAAGGAGCATACTGTGTACCATTAGCAAGAAGATAACAACTACCTACTCCTGCTATAAAAGGGGCAACAACTTTCTTCCTAAAAGTCAGAAGATCCCACGTTTAATCAGTCACTATTTCTTCATTATATTCCTAGAAACCACTTTGATTCCATATGTATTATTATCTCTCTTATAAACCAAAGAACCAACTCCATTTTTTTTTTTTTTTTTTTTTTTTTGATAAGGAAAACAAACTTAGGAAAAGCCTCTTTAATCCGGAGGCCAACCTAACACATCCTTTCGGATGATAAGGGAAAAATCAATACAGTAAGGAGGGAACCAATACAAAAGGGAGGAGTAATCATGACCCTTGTTGGCCATAAAATCCGCAGCTTTGTTTGCTTCCCGAAAGCAATGCTTGATCTGACACTGAGAGAAACTTGACATCAACACCCCTGCATCACAAATAATATTATTAATTTCCCAAGGGGGCTTCCAAATCTTTTTAACCGCATTGATGATTGATAAATTGTCTCCTTCAATAAAGATATTGGCAACACCTAGCGAAGAGGCACCCTTCAAGCCTTCTAATAGACCCCTGGCTTCAGCTTGGATTATAGAAGAAAAGTTACCTAAATTCTTAGCACCAGCCAGAAGAACATTACCTTTATCATCCCTAATAACAAAACCACATGAGGCTTTACCATTCGAAATTTTAGAACCATCGAAATTCATCTTTGCAAAGGAAGCCGGAGGGGGGGCCCAAATGATATTTTGCCCTGCTCTAGCCCTTGAAGGAATAGAAGACATCGATCTAGGGGGAGGCAAGGTTGAAGAAGAAATAGCTTCCTGCCTAGCCTTAGCCCAATTAGCAGCAAATTTAGCAATCAAAACACTAGCTTTTCTGTAGGTCGTAGATTCATTATTAATAATAAGTTTGTTCCTAAAAAACCAAACAAACCACCAAATAAAGGTGAAGTATTGAATCTGGTCTATAGAAGAAACCTTGAAATATTGGTCTAGGGATATTCGAAAGGACAAAAGATCCAAATTACAATTTTGAGGTAAGAGAGGCCAATTATTGTCACCGTTAAGACTTTGAAAAATATCCAAAGTAAACGGACAAAAGAAAAAAAGATGAGAAGCCGGACTCGAGTGAAAATTACAAAATTCACAACTCGCCGGAAGGAAAATATGACTCTTTTCCAACCTTGATTTAGAAGGAAGACCATCATTACAAGCTTTCCATAAAAAAAATTTAATTTTCGGAGGAACATTCAATTTCCAAATCCATTTGTATTCAACATCTTCATTATGACAATTATACTCCCCTTGAATTAACCGAACTCCAGATTTAACCGAATATTCCCCATCCGGGGAAAAACCCCAAACAAGTTCATCTTCCCGACCGCATGAAGAGATATACATAGAGCAGATGGAATCCACAATATGAAGAGGGACTAATGAGCTCAGTTTCCGCCTGTCCCAATGCTTATCTATGCTAATCATTTCTGCAACCATTACTGAGCAATCCAATTGATCTGAGTCAAGAATGTCTTTTAGAGGATAAGGAAACACCCAATTATCCATCCAAAATCTAATTCTCCTACCATCACCCAAATGCCAACGCAATCCTTGGGCAAAAGTGCCCCGGAGCCGCATAAGACTTTTCCAATGCCACGAGGCAACATTAGAGACTTTGTGAGTAAGCAGATTTTTATTTTTACAATATTTTTTTTTTGCTAAATCAACCCATAAACTAGGATGATCTTTAACTAACTTCCATAATAATTTCATTTGGAGGGCCATATTATGAGGCTCTGCTTTTCGAAAACCAAGCCCCCCTTTAGCTTTAGATTTACAAATGCGATCCCAACCAATCAGATTCGCACTCTTACTAGTCGGGTCTTTATTCCAAAAGAAATTACGATATGTTTTGTCCAAATTAGACAGAATAGGTTTAGGAAGAGAAAAGCTCGCATTTGGAAGTTAGCTTTAGAAGCCAAGTTAGCTTGAATTAACACCGACCGACCCGCTTGGGAAAGGGTATTGGCCTTCCACTTTGGGAGTTGATTAATAGTTTTAGAAAAAACCGAGCCAAAAGTTTCCTTAGTAACACGAGAGTCGATGATAGGGCACCCTAGATAATCACCCAAACTTGAAGATTCATTCATTGCTAAAATTGAACTAAAATTAGACTTGTCTTGTAGGGAAACATTCCCGAGACTTGAAAAGCGAATTTATTGTAATTCACAAGTTGCCCCGACATCGAGCAAGACTTTGTCGAGAATTTGTTTAATACATCTACAACTTTGGTCATTAGCTTTCGCAAAAATTATAGTGTCATCTCGCAAAAGTTAAAAAGGGAATTCTAACACCCGACTTACCTACAGAAACACCTAACAGTTTGTCTTTTGACACACTAGAAGCAGACAACTCCCTAGCCAACAATTCTGCACATAGAATAAAAAGATATGGAGATAACGGATCGCCTTGTCTAATACCTCGGGACGGGAAAAACCTATCCTCAGGAATTCCATTAACAAGCACGGAAAACGAGGCAGAGGTAACACAACTATTTATCCAACTCACCCATCTTGAACAAAAACCCAATTTTTCTAGAGTTGCAATGATATAATTCCATTCCAGTCTATCATATGCTTTTTCCATATCTAATTTGATGGCAATCCACCCTTCTTTACCCGATTTTTTCCGAAAAGAGTGGAAGGCTTCATGAGCAATAAGGATATTATCTTGAATTAGCCTATCTGGAACAAAAGCACCCTGTAAGGGATGAATTATTTTCCCCAAAACAGTTTTTAATCGATTAGTTATAACTTTAGAAATAATTTTATAAATAGAGGAGCATAAACTAATCGGACGAAAATGATTAGCACTCCTAGGATTTTCTATCTTTGGGATAAGAGCTAAAAAAGTATGGTTAATTTCTTTTAGCATGTTGCCCGAATGAAAAAAAAGCTCTTACAGCTCGGATAACAGAATTGCCAACAAGTGACCAGTATTTTTGGAAAAAAAAAGGAGGGAATCCATCTGGACCTGGGGATTTATCTGGTGCCAAATCAAATACCGCATCCTTAATTTCTTGCCCACCAACTTCATTAGTCAAAAACAAATTATCCTCTTCTGAAATAATTGGAGAAAGACGATGAAGATCTGAATCTTCAAAAGAACATTCCATATTGGAAATAAAACGTTGTCCAAATTCTTCTGAAATTTGTTTAGCTATTAACATAGGACTTGTAATTGTTTCATGTGATGAGGAAATAAATTCTCGAATTTGGTTTTTACTTCTCCTAATCGAAGCATGAGCATGATAGTATTTGGTGTTGGCATCACCTTGAGTAAGGAAGGAAGTTTTACTTTTTTGTTTCCAAAATACTCAGTTAATATTTTCATCCTCATTATTATATATCATTCATCCAACCTGTGAGACGCATCAAATGTAGCCATCATACTTCTAAATTCTTATGCTCATTTTTTCATTATTAATCTTCACCTAGATATTCCACTAAGAGCCTAAAGAAGACTACTCTATATTTTCCTCATCTTGTTCCTTCTAGCTACGATTTGCTAAACACAACCAAATACCCTCTACTACTTTACCATCTAGTAAATTTATCTAGGTTATGTTTGGGAACATAAGCTGAAACTGATAAGGTAGTTGGAAGAAGCTAAACTGATAATGTAGCTAAAAATTTCAGCACCTTAAATTGAGATGCTATATTTAATAAGAACTTAATTTCGATCAATTTTGAGCCTTAAAGTTTATTTAAACTCTTACCCCAAACACGACTATTTTTTTTAGGTGACTTAAACTTTTAAAGACCTATTCATCTAGGTGACTTAAATGTGTTGTCAAATAGCCCCTAAACACTCCACTTTTAGGGAAACCAAACTACTATATTCTATTTACCTATAAGCCCAAATTAACATCATCAAATCCTACTGCCATACTACCTACATCATTCATGTTATACTACGGCGTCATCACATGTCTACTTCAACAATCATCTCTCGCTCCTCCCTTGTTAGCGTTTATATTTATTTACATTATTATGCTATTGTCTTATTAATTATCAAATATACAATATACTTGTAATTAATGGCCTTGTGCCCATATTATAGTGGATTGGTGACTCATACCACCCGCGTTTTACCCCCCTTTCCATGGATTTTCCGCATCACCATCTTTTTGTGTCTTCTCTCCTTTTATTCCCGCTATTCATTTTTCCGTTTTAGTCTAGTTATCAATGTCCCAAACCCAAAGATTGTCACTTAGGCGATTTTTGGCATAAACACTTTAATAGCAAATATTCCCCAATGAATGTGACCATTATTTCTTAGTGTAGTATGTACACTGTTATTTTTTCAACACAATTACTAAAATGTTACTTTCTCCATTCTAAAATAAGTGAAATGCTTATCTCAAAAAACTCTCACACAAAAGTGAAAAGTATTTCACTTATTTCAGAACGTAGGAAGTATAAAAGCACCGTGTGTCGTATAGGTTTTAATCTTTGTTTTGATTTAAATATCAAAAGTTGATAATAAGATAGCATAATTTTGTTCTCTTAATCTTACTCACTTATTTCAGGAACAATCAGTTCATATAAGTTAATTTCTTGGAGAATAAGTTCATGGGGAATAACAAGGACTATAAAGCTCGAATTTTCAACTACAATAATTTATAATTAATAAGTTTAGATGAATACAAATTTAATCATCTAACCAGACTAATCATGTACATGGTACACCAAAAGGCTATTTGCCTATTTGTTCATAGAGCCTTCCAAATTAGCAGATAAATAAGAAAATAGCATTTACTCCATTGAGTATAATCCCGATATACCCGAGAGTATAACAAAGGCGTTGGAACACACCATATAATGTTAGGCACCTAACATAACGGAAAAAACCAGCAATCAGACCCCTTTCCACCTCAAATAATAAACCCTCAAAACTACAATAATTTCTAAATTTTCACTTCGGATAAATTTTTTATGGCTTATATGGAACACTTTGCATTGGCATTTATTATCATAAAGGAAAAAAGGTTTAGATAAAAAAAATATTGCAAATATATATATATATATATATATATATATATATATATATATATATATATATATATATATATATATATATATATATATATATATGAATGAGATTTTCATACAAAGAGCAGTCACTAATACAAGAGAAAAAGAAAAATAGAAGACTATGATACATTTCCTTCAAATAAATAATCAATAAGAATTGATCTCCAATTCAAATTGGGTAAAACTATGACCTAAACTTGTCCTGTTATAAAGCAAGAATAAGGGGGACGCTGCAAGGGAAAAAAAAATCCCAAGTTAACATTTTACTTGTTTTTATTGGTCATCTTTTTCAGTGCCCCAATAAATGAGCAATTCTATAATGATTTATGTTTATAAATTAAGAAATTTAGATCCTTTGACTTGGCATAGACTTGTTCTTCAAAAAATGGTTGAAAAGAATAAAAGCTTGTCTTGGGCGATGAAGTGGTACTTCATGTCCTGCTCCTTTAACCGTCACAAATGTTAAACCTTCGTATACTTGACTCCATCCACCAACCTATCAAAATTCAGAAGACAAAAGAGTCAATATAAAGAGTGTACCATCACTATTCACTACCATGCATGACAATTCAACCATTAGTTATATTTTCCTCTTTGATATTTTTTATTCTTGGACTAAAAAAAGTATATCTCTACTAAAACTTGTCGTAGTTATTGTATAATTGTAGCAATGTTTGTCTTGAACTTAGCTCGAAGTATATTATCATATCAAAATATGTTTTCATTGTTGTTCTATGGATCAAATTTGGACATTGAAATTTTAAAAACTTCAAAATCAATACTACGTCTTAGTAAAAATAGATTTTCGGAGATGAATAGTTTTATAGAAAATTTCAATTCCCCAAGTTGAATATTTCACACATGATTTACGTGGGGAAATTCTGTACTAAATATGTCATGTTCAGTTATTGTTTTAGTAGTATTAAATATTCCATTTTTGGTTATTGATTTAGTAGTTTGGGTGAAACTTACCGAGTCTTCCTTAAATGATTGTAAAATTACCTAACATAGCATAGCAAAAAAAAGTGATTTCTTGGTACTCACCCTTCCATTGTCATACCAAGGGTACCAATTGGTCACAGTAGGGAGTTTCAATGCATCAATTGAATATCGAGTTGCAGTAATAGGTACTACAGCATCAGTGTCTCCGCTGCACATATACCGAACCCAAAATCAACGAAAAACGAATAATTAGAAAAGAGAAATTTTTACAAGTTCATTCATGTCCTGAAATTTGATGATAACACCATATACTAAATTACAACTATGGAATGTTGTTGATTGAAATACTAAAGAAAAGAAAAAAAAAACTAATTCTTAAAACAATATGTATTGAGTCCACTTTACAAGATGACGGAGGTTCCACCTTAAAACCATATGGCAATAAAGGGAATAGTCCCTTTGGGTCTGTTTGGGGAAGCATTTTAGGTGCCTAAATAATAAGGTGTTAAAACAATAAGGTGCTAAAATGGATTAGAGTGTTTGGGAAGTACCTAAAATAAAATTTCAGGTAGTTAAAATGGCTGAAATTGATAAGGTAAAAATTTTAACGTTTCAAAATCAGGCACCTGAAATCTTTAGAAATGTTTTTGATTTATCTTTAATTTATCAGGTACCTCTCAGTTTCAGCTAGTAGAGCTAATCAGTGCATGGATATATGAAATCTTTGGATAAGGTACCTGAAATCATTGGATAAGGTAACTAAAATTAGTGGTGTCAAAACAGGATCTCAAACAGGTTCTGGGTATACCCACGGCGAACCAGGTCAGACCCGAACAGGTCAGAATTTTGACAGTCAGTGCCCCAGGTCGTGATTGGTCAGGTTTTGTTCAACTGGGCCGATCACATTTGAATCATGGGATTGCCGAGTGCCAGACAGGTCTGGGCGTTCCATTTACAAGTCGATCCATTCCCGGGTATGATCGCCCGTGGACATTTTTTAACCGGGTTTGCGCAGGTCGTATTTGGGTTTCATGTATGCTTGGGTAGAGTCAAGTGTACTCGGATTGAATCACTAATTACCTTAGTTCGATCATTGTGAAGCATCGGGTCCACTCATTATTGAACGTCAATTCAACTTCGGTTTACTCCGATCGGGTCATTTTGATTTTGTTACGAAATTTGTAATCGAATCATATCATTAAAAGGATTAAGATCGACATATATATACATATGTATGTGTGCGATAAATATATGGATGATAACGAAAAACTAATAAAAACACTATATTGTTTACCGGGTGTTTAGTGTATTCTCTTAGTCAACTCTTATTTCGACTAATCAACTGTGTAAAACCACTCTAATGAGTAAAGGAGTAGAACGACTCTTCATATGTTCTAATATTATATATTATAACCAACGACAATAATAACGAGTAAACGATCAATTCCAAGCTTTATATAAATGATTTATTATTATAAGCATTATGATTGATATATAAGTTTGTAAATAGCCATGATGATTAAAATTTATACTAACAATAATAATACATATACTAACAACTTGTTAAACTTTGAGTCGGGTCATCTTTTTATATCATGTCGTTATCCTCTTTATCAACTAGTTGCCACTTATCAAATAGTTTTAAGATCGAGTTATTATACATTGACTACTAAAGAGGTATGATCAATTGCAATTTTGATCTTGTGATAGATTTTGTAAATATATAATATTATTAAAAGAATTAAGATCGATATATATATATATGCATACATTTGTGTGTTCGAGAAATATATAGATGATAACGAAAAACTAATAATAATACTGTATTGTTTACCATAATGTTTATTAGGGTATTCTCTCAATTAACTTTGTACGTGTTTGGACTAGTCAACTGCGTAAAGTTTAGTGTATTATCTTAGTCAACTGCTTAAACCACTCTAATATATAAATGATTAGAATGACTCTTGATACTATACTCACTTAGACACTTAGACTTACTAAACGTTGAAGTTCTAAATCTTAACATAAGATTATTTAAGTTAATCTAATCAAAATTAAAACAAGTTAAAATCGGATGAGATCAATGAATGTATCATTGTAAGTTGATAAGGTAAGTCAGTATAACACTACTCTATTTAAGTTAATCGTCTTTAAAATAATAATGTAATAAGTAGTCACTAGAAACTCAAAGAAGTTCATATAAGTTATATACGTACTTATATAGCTATACTATAAGTTCACTTTAATAAATTTTTTTCACTTAGTTAAGAAAATGAATGAATGAATTCATTTTTCAAGGAGAATGAACGAATTGGTATATATAAGAAAAGTAGCAAAAACAATGTTGTGACTTGTGATTGGCTGATTTATAGAAACATGGATCATGATCCACGACCGTTGATTTGCTTCAGCCACATCCTATGACCGTTCATTTACATAGACACGGATTATCACCCACATCGGCAAAAGATGACCGTTGATGATCAGCAAACAAACCGATGCCGTCGATTTTGCGCTCCCCTATATGTAACCCTAACCTTCTCTCTCTTCCTTACCCGCCTCCCTCCTTTCTTCTTCAGCCAAACTTAGTTTTTCAAAATTCATATTACTCCCCCTCACCCCCTGCATCTCACGGCTCCAATTGAGACGTTTATTGCCTTCGTCCGAAGTATTCTACTGTCACCCATTGGTCGCTTGTTGATTTTTCTAACTTTAGTCTTGATTTGGTAGTAAACGTCAATGAAGTACTTGGTCTTGTTCAATCCATGTAATTTTGATGTTTGTCCCTTCTCTGATTTGGTAGTAATATAAAAAACATAAAAAAAAATTGTCTTATTTGGTAAAGTGAGTGATGACTGATAAGGTTTACTTTGACACATTATTGAATATTGTTTATGATTGGTCTTGATTTACTAAATTACAGAAATACAATACAAATTGCAACTTTTTTTCTTAAATCTTACATGTCTATTGGATTGCGTAATTTGCTAGTTGTGTAATAGATTGGCGCAACATATGTTGAGGACAAACTTCAACTGATGAATTGACGAAGATTTTGTTAGTTCGATCATGTTGTTTGATTTACGATATTTCAGTTTTTTTCTCTGATTTATCATTTATGAAATCAGTATTGGTAAAACTAGGTTTGATCCGAACAAAATTAGCTACTTTACTCTCATCTAAAAAAGTTGCACTTTGAACATTTGCGGTTTCATTGTTGATGAATTTCAATTCAACTGGAATATCTTTCTTGAATATTTGACGTTATTTTTAAATTGATGATTGAACCTTGCTTTGTTTAATTATTTGCAGATATGATCTTGATCAAGCGGAGGTGAGAAGATCAAGGAAACCGTTGTATTTTATATTGATGTCTTTCAATTGCTTGTATTCAAAGTTTGATGCAAGATGTAATTGGAATAGAATTTGATCTATTCAAATTGTTGAATTACTCTTGATATTGATTTGCCTAATTAATGTTACACAATTTTATAGGGAATGTTGGAGAAAATAAATGTATCCATTATTCAATATCGTTATGTTTTATGTTTATGCTTATGCATGCATTAAAGTTAAACGACAATCTAATTATATTTATAATTATGAGTCATGTCAATTTAAATTTAACAAAATAAATATATATTTAGTAAAGATAAAATTAAATTATTTAAATGATTTTGTAAATATAGAATAATAATTGAATTTTAATAATTTGGTGGAGTTTAGTCGTCCAAATAGGTTGGTTTGAAAAATTGGATTAAATAAGGCATATTTGATTTATCTGGTTACCATGAATTATGGTTGAATTCGGGTTGGTCATAAACAAATCGGGTATTTACTGGGTCTAGTCGGGTTTTGGTTAATATCTGGTTGGATTACGGTCAAGTTCGGGTTTGAATGCAGGTCTGTGTGGTCAGGTCAGAAAATGATCTTGCCGGGTGCCGGTCAGGTCTGGGTAATCCCATGTCAGGTTTCGGTCAGGTCTGGGGACTGATCCTTACAGGTCGAACCAGGTTCAAGTCAGGTCAATATCAGGTTGACCCAGTGGTCATATCTGTTTCTGACACCACTACCTAAAATGGATATACGTTTCTTTTCAGGTACCTTATCACATGTGTTGTGCGCTATACACCATAGCTTCATCAGTTTCTTAATACCCAAACAAAAAAATGATTTGACAAAGGCAGTTTTGTGTTAGACTTAGAATATGAGACAGAAGAATAGTATACCTATATACCCATATCCTCAAACCAGCAGCAATGAGTTCTTGATATATGGGAAGCATTGTAAGTGGAGAATCAGACCAGTAATTTCCAACTATGTCACTGAAAGACATGAAGTTTGATCATGAATCCTGCATAAAAGCTACTATGAAACTGTTGAGAAAAAATAGAATAAATTAGCTCTAACCTGCAAGTGCTCCATGCATAAGAGATTTTGGTCGAATTAGCATGCAGAGCGAGTTGAACATCAGGACGATTGAAGTACTCGGTCGAGTACCTCTCAGTGCATGGATCATATGCTCTGCTCATCCAAGGCTGTTGAAAGAAAGCAACATTCAATACAAATAATCATGTAAATGTAATAGGAAGTTGCAGACCAAAAACAACATTCTGAATTGACTTGGTTATACATTTTTGGTGATATGAAGTATTACAAGATCCATATGAATTGACTATGACAAAGTGCTCATATCATATAAAGATTTTTTGCTTTGTGCAAAATGATATGAACATCTAACAAGTTACATCCCTAGCAGGGTATACATAATACATTTACCTATTTGTCTTTGATTAAGGTTGAGAGAGGGGGAAAAGTAAGGGCATTGTAATCTTTAGGGGAGAAAAGCAAGGGCATTGCAGTCTTTTGACATGGTGTTAGTCACCTAACTCTTAATCGTTATATATTAGGACCTTCTAACAGTAAAACTATAGAAGTTCTATGATTTGCCATAATTTTGTTCACTTTGGTTTTGATAACAAGAAACAGATATGACAATCATTAGCATCAATCAACGAGCAAACTAGACGAGTATGGCTAAACAGCAAACTAGTATTTGTTACCATTTAATAAACAAGAGAGAGGAGATGAGATGAGATGTGTCCCATACAAGTGGAATTACCTAGATGTCTCCTCTATTGTTTTCTAACGAACAGTCTACCCTCAGTCCTAGTTGAACTCCTTTAACTAACTTCCCAAGATTTTATGATAATAATGGGGACACAAAACCCATTTAATTGCAACATATAAGCCATTTGCTTTCAGTTGAAAATGCATAAGTATGTCACTTACATAGCGTCCATTAAGGCTGCGCTTCATTGATGCTGTAGACTTGCAAGGACGAGTATAGATACTGTACGGATCGATGTTTCCGAACTCAGAATCAGCAGCTTCTAGAGCTCTATTGCATATAATTGATGGATGCTGAGATGATCCACTCAAACATGCAGTTCTAAGGGTTTTGTAGGTGGAATCTGATATCAGACCATGTGTCCACCAGTACTCAAATGTACCAATGTAGTCATAATAATCATCTGTAACAGCATTTCCCACCTAAAATAAATATATCTATGCTTCAATTTCTGGTTTGAGACATTTACCAGAAACACAAAGCCAAAAAAAAAAAGGTGTATGTACCATAAAGCCCTTGAAATTTATGAATGGTTCTGCAATTTCTTTGTTTCTTCTGTAGATAAGCTGGGACAACTGAGGAACATAGTGGCCTAGAAAAAAGTTGAAGATGAGCAAAAGCTTTTATCAGTTTGATTAATTAGTATAAATATGGAACATAATCTATGTTACTCGGCTCTTCATTTTACCTCAAGTACCCATGTTGGATTCCCAAAATCCCAACATTTTGACATAGGTAAGAGTACTTTCATCACTTCATTTTGAGCCAAGAAGTACAGAAAATTTTCGTATAATAGACAAGTTGGACACTTAGAATGTACTCGTGTCCGACATGGGTATCCAAGTCCGACCAACATAGAACATAATGAAGATTAGTACCTGCATAACTTTCCCCAGCAATGTAGAATTCTCTGTACTTGTACTGTGGGAACCTATTGAACCATCTAACAAGAAACTTATAGGCATCTTTAGCTGCACATGATTATCAGACAAAAAGATCATGAGCTATACAAGCTATAGATTCCTAAATTAAAGATACAACAGCATAATCCTCATATAATTCAGAACCTACTACTCTATAGTCAAGACTACATTCTATAATTAGAAAAAAGTTGCAAGATTTGAACCCCACCTTAAAATCTGAACTTTACTTAGCAAACTATTAACAAAAAAAGAATGAGCTAATAATTACCTGTTCTGCTGTCACCAACAGTATACAAATCAGATGATCTGTTTGAGTATGAAAACCCAACTCCAGCTGGAGACTCAAGGAAAAGTAGATTTGCCTCTGCCCAATATATAAAAAGCAGATTAGACTCCACTAAATAATATTAATCACTAATTAAACATGGGATGTAACATCATTATTAAAGTAAAAGTCCTAAAATTGACTCCATTTACTAAAAAAAATAAACAAAAAACAATAAAAAAACATACCATGGTTCCAAGAATATGGATTCAAAAAAAGGGTCTTGCCATCATTTTGAATATGAAAAGGACCAATTTCTTCAGCAGCACCATAAGCAATAGAAGAACAACCAGGACCTCCATTGAGCCATAATACTAGTGGTTTAGTTTCTGGATTTGAAGGTGATTCAGTCAACCAGTAAAACAATGTTCTACCAGCTGATTTATCCACTGTTACATAACCAGAATATTGTGCAAAATTTGCATTTTCTGGTTGACCTGGTAACCATGTTATCCTATCATTATTTTGATTGGCAAATGCAGCAGAAAAACAGCTCAAAAACAGCAAGAAAAAACATTTAAAAATGGTATTATAAATTTTCATGATATGTTAAAAATGAAAAATAATGAAGACCCAGAAATTAACTCGGAAATGCAATTTCTGGGTTGCAATAACTTTTGAGTAAAGATTTGAGCTTTACAAAATAAAATTTGGTGAAAAAAAATAGCCAATGAACAGTTTGGAAAGAAGAAAAACGACCAATATACAGTAAGTAGGATCCCAATATATTATTTTTTCTGGGATTTCAATGAGTTTTGTCAACTGGTGGCTGAGAACGTGGAGAAACTGTGAAACACTAACTCCCAGCAACCAACCAATCAGAAAAAATCTAGGTAAAAATAAATGCAACCCAATATTTATAAATCCCAAAAATAAAATGGGTTTTGAATGATTTTATCAGATATATATATATACCAAAAAATGTGTGACATCAGAATGATGAATAATACATAGTGCTATAGAAATATAAGGAGACAGACAGAGAAAGAGACGGGGAAAGTGGTTACTGAGTGAGTCAGTAATTCTTTTTTTTTTTTTGAGGGGAAGAGTCAGTAATTCTTGGGTGTTATTTAAGTTAATGTAGCTTAGTATATGTAAAAATATTGCATTTATATATGTTTGTGTCACATGATTATCGATATTATATTTATATGATAGACCCGAATTTATTGATTTATAAATGTGTTGTGCAATAATGCAATGCAACTTTCTTAGGTGCTGCAATATATTTTGATTTTTGGGGGTATTTGACTGAACAGGTAGAGCATGCACATGGTGGTTGATGTAAGAGGAAGCAAATTGGCAAATTATGGTGACGGTGATCCAATATCTTATCTTATAAAGTTTGAATGTTCATCCAATGGTAATTATTCTTTTTCGAGTGTATGAAAGCAATGGTAAGTATTTGGGCCCAATATTCCCGAAGCCCAATAATCACGAGAAAGCCTCACAAGACCCCCAGACAGGTGGTATAATGGGGCCCACATGGAGTTTGACCTAATTCCAGGCTGCCTAGGGATCCCCAGATGGGCCGGAAAGGCTCATTGCTCTCAAAAAGACAAAGACATCCATTGGTCGCCCGTAAGCCCATCTCACCAATGTCGCCTTTATGGGAATCCACAACGCTATAAATACCCAATGCCTCATCAATGAACATGTAATAAATTCTAGACCAACCACTCAATATTAACGGTTAAGTATCTTAACTGACTTGAGCGTCGGAGGGGCGATCCCGAAAACACCCCCGGGGTAGTCTAACCCTCATTCTTGCAGGTCTTACGACGTTCTTCGAGCACCTGGTCGCCTGCAACGGTCTTGGACCCTTCGTCAAGTTTTTCACCTGAAACAGGTTGGCGCCGTTTGTGGGGATTGTCAAACAAAAATTCATGGCCAATACTCGAAGATCTCGTCGGGCCCAAGAGCCCCTCGAACTCACCACCTCGAGGAGGGACCCCCTCCCGAGGTAGCGGATGAAACAACGGGTGACCCTCATAGGGCCCCCATACTCTCGCGAAAGGCATCAAGCACATCCTCGAGGAAGTCATCCCTCGAGAGGCGCCTAAGCCAACCCTAGACAACCTCGAGAGAGGGTAGTACTCCCTCGAGTCGAGCCCCTCAATTTGAACGCCTCGGTGACAACCTCGAGCGGAGCCTTAGGGCCCTCGTGTACAGTCTCCAGAATGGAGGAGAGGGGACATCCAAGAGGCCTCCCGTCCCTCGGCTCGTTCTAGGGCGAAATGGGTGTGATCCTCCCCTTAACAACCCAGCTCCGCAAGCATCGGCTCGGGTCCCTCGTAACTCAACTCGAGTCCCTCAAACTCCACTTCGAGCCCATCCTAGTCGAGGGGATGTCCGACATGTCATCAACGAGCGATCTCTCAGAATGGAAATCGAGATGCTCGCGAAGTCCTCAATGAACGCTCTGCTCGCTCGAGGCAAGAAGGAGAGGTACCCCCCAACCCTAGCCTGGGGACGGGAAGGATCTCGACAAACAGGAAAGGGGGCCCCGAGAGCACGAAGAAGAAGAGTCCAAATAGGCTCCGATCCGAATGAAGGATCTAACGCCCACTTTGGCAATCTTGGCTTCATCACACCCTTCAGCGAGGAGATTATGCGAACCCCCAATCCTCGTAAGGTCAAGGTCCCCCTCATCGAACATTACGAGGGAAACACTGACCCTATCGACCACCTTGCCGCTTTTAAAGCGCAGATGAGTGTGCATACGGGGAGTAAGGCAGCGTGGTGTAAGTTCTTTCCCACCACGCTGAAGGGGCTAGCCTCACTTGGTTCACGTAACTTCCCCCGGCAAAGATCTCGGATTTCGCCCTCTCGAGGCCACCTTCAAACAAAACTTCAAAGCGGGGAAGAAGACATCGGAAAACCAAAGATTCACCTAATGTCCATCGGACAACGAAGAGATGAAGATCTAGCGGAGTATATCAAACGGTTCAACGAGGAGTCCTCAAGGTCTCCGACCTACGGGATAGTGTGGCATTCAATGCACTTATGCTCGGCCTCTACCCATCGAGCGGAGTTCAAACTAAAACTCGCGGAGAGCGAGGCTTCTACTTTCTCCTCAAGCGATGAACCTCGCCCAAAAGTTCATCCAAGCTTCCGATATCTGCAAAACGCACGAGGAACCAAGCTCCAACAAAAGAAAGACCGACTATGGGTCTCGAGCGGATCCCCCTCGGGAAGGCCCTCGAAGGGAAAGGGAGAAGAAGCCACGGTTGGATGACAACGACTATGACCCATGTTACAACCTCAATAGAAGGGAAATATACCTCGACATCAAAGAGAAGTACGCCTTACCGAAGCCCACACCCATCGGTCTTCCATCGTAGGGAGAGACAAGAAACTTTGGTGCGAGTGCCACCACGATCGCGGCCATACTACTCGTCACCGTAGAGAACTCAAGAGAGCACTAGACAAGTCAAGCGGACGAAGGAAAACTGAATCGATACTTAAAGAATCCTAAGCAGTAAAAGAAGAAAGAATCTCGAAAAGAGAAGGAATCCGGGAGCGATGAAACGGCCGGGATTTGCCAACGTCCCGCGGGAGGGTATGCTTCGGGCGGCTTAAACCACCGCTCTCGAAAGAAACATCTCTACACCCCCGAAACATGGGACAACGGACATGACCAGGACGGCGGCCTGCCCCACCATGACCTTCAAAGATAGTCATCGACCTATTCAAACCCCTCACGACGACCCCCTGGTCGTCGAAATGAAAATCGCTAACCTAAGGGTGGGTCGAGTGCTCATTGATAGCGGAAGCTCCGCAGATATCATAACAATGGATTGCCTGACAAAGCTAAGGTATCAGAAAGCTGATCTCTTGCTCATCAGCCAGCCGCTGGTAGGATTTGGGGGACAATCCGTCCACCCTTTAGGATCGATCAAGCTCCCAACAAGAATGGGTGAGAAGGGTCGAGGGAGGAGTGTCCTCGTCGACTTTCTAGTCGTCGACGTCGACCTCCCATACAACGTCATCATCGGGCGTCCCACCCTCAAAGCTGCCATCTCTACCTACCAGTTGCTGTTACAGTTCGAGACCGACGATGGAAAGGAAACCCAACTGTTTGGAGATCAGAAATCTGCCCGAGAGTGTTATGTTAACAGTCTGAAAAACCAATGCGAAGAAGCAACCCGAAAAAGGAAGCAACCGAGCTAGAAGAACCTTTCCCCGTGATGGGGCTCTATGTTACCGAAAACCCAAAACGGTACGAGAGGCCTCGACCGGTGGACGGAGACGAAGAGGTGTGCATTGACAATGAAAGAGGGAGAATGATAAGGATCGGCAAATAGATCCCCGATGACATAAGGGCTCGAATCATCGAGATCGTCCGAGAATTCCAAGATGTGTTTGCATACACGGTCGATGAAATGTCGGGCATCGATCCCGAGATCATGGTCCATCGTCTCAACATCAAAGAATGACATCGACCCGTGAAGCAAAAACCGAGGCACCAAGGGGTCGAGAGGAGCAAAGCAAAGAATTCGAAGAAGTGAAGAAACTCGGCGGCAAGCAGGTTTTATCAAAGAATGCTCTGTGACACCGAATGGTCAAGCAATGTGGTGTTGGTCCGCAAGTCGCCCGAGACGTGGAGGATGTGTGTCGACTTCACGGACCCGAACAAAGCCTCGCCCGAAGGGATGACTTTCCCCTCCCTAAGATCGACAGACTAATCGACTCGACGGCCGGACACGCCCTCTTCAGCTTCATGGACGCCAACGTCGGTACCACCAAATCCCCATGGCTAAAGAGGACCAAGTCCATACAAAGCATTCACTACCAGCTCAGAGTATATTGTTACAGAGTGATGCCATTCGGCCTTAAGAACGCCTGGAGCCACCTATCAACGCTTCGTCAACAAGATGTTCAAAAATCAAATAGGAAGAAACGTCGAAGTCTATGTCGATGATATGATTGTCAAGAGCAAACAGAAGGAGACCATGTCTCCGATCTAAGGGAAACCCCGTCCACCCTACGCGCCTACAACATGAAGCCGAATCCGAAGAAATGTGTCTTCTGCGTGAAAGGGGGAAAGTGCCTGGGATTCCTAGTCGACGAAAGGGGCATCGAGGCTAACCCAAACAAAGTCCAAGCCATAATCGAGATGAAAAGCCCTCGAACGGCCAAGGAAGTCCAACGCCTAACAGGTTGTATGGCAAAGATTAGGGCGTTTTCTATCGAGGTCGCGAGATAAGAGCCTATGTTTCTTTAGAACGTTGAAACAAAGCCAACCTTTGATCGGGATCAGCAGCCAGAAGAGGCATTTCAATGCTCAAGGAACAATGGTCGCCCTTCCTAAACTTGTATCTCTTTTGCCCAGAGAGACACTTTTTGTCTACTTGGTTGTATCGCACAATGCCCTTAGCACCGTCCTTGTCGCCGAAAGAGAGAAAAATAAACACCCCGTCTATTTCATTAGTCATGCCATTCGAGGCGCGAGGCTAAAAGTACCCCCCAATCGAGAAAATGATATTTCGCATTAGTGATTGCCACTCGCAAGCTCAAACCATACTTTCAAGCGCACCTCGTCAAGGTGCTAACCAACCAACCCCGCGAAAGGTGATCGAGGGGCAAGAACCAATCCAAGCAGTAATGACGGATTGGTCTAATCAACCGTCGATTTTGGCATAGAGTTCGAGCCCCGTCGAGCCATCAAAGCTCAAGCACCGGCCGACTTCATCGCAAAATGTACTTCAAGACCCGAGCCCATCAAGGAAGGCTCCTAGGAATTATTTGTCGATGGATCATCATCGAAAGCCGGGCCGCGGGGCCGGATCTTGGTCCTAGTTCCTCAAAGGAACAGACGGAGTATGCCGTAAAATTCGACTTCACCGCCTCGAACAATGAAACCGAGTATGAGGCTCTTCTACTCGGATCGCAACTCTACAAAACGGTGGGGGCTCGAAATATCAAAGCCCACTCTGACTCCCACTCATCGTAGAACAGTGACGGGGAATTCGAGGCCAAGGAGGATAGTATGAAGATGTACCTCAAGAAAATCAAGGAAGAAGTAAACGATCTAACTCTCTTCACCATCGTTCACATCCCACGATAAGAAAATCAGCAGGCAGATGCATTGTCAAAATTGGCCAGTTCCGCCGAAGATCTATCACCCCGTCCAATTATGTGGGAGGTACTCAAACCCCCCCAAAGATAAACAGAGTGGCCACTCTCGACAGATCCCCACCTGGATGGACAGGTAGGATCCTTCGCATGGGATGGGATATCGCCTACGGATGAGCTGTGAGGCCGAAAAAGTAAGGAAGCAAGCTCGATGGTTCGTATTTCACGAGGGACGCTTATATAAGAAGTCCTTCACCCACCCACTCCATTGATGCTTGACCCCACAGGAAGGGGACTACGTGCTTCGAGAGATACACCAAGGAGCATGCGGGAGCCATGAGGGTGCAAGAATCATCGGCCGTTAAAGCCCTTCGAGCTGGCTATTATTGGCCAACGTTGAAAGAAGATGCCTCGAGCTTAGTCCAGAATTGTAAGGAGTGTCAGATGCATGCCAACCTGCCCCATCAAGCTGCCAGTCTCTTAACTACCATCCAAGCACCACTACCCTTCGACATGCGGGGCATGGATCTGTTAGGACCTTTCCCTCCTGCATCAGGCCAACGGAGATTCTTGTTGGTTGCCGTCGACTACTTTACGAAGTGGGTCGAGGTCGAACCGCTAGCCTCCATCACCGATAAACAAGTTCAACAGTTCATCCGGCGCAATTTAATCACTCGATTCGGAGTCCCTCGAGTTCTCATATCGCACAACGGGTGATAGTTCAACAAATGGGCCAACGAAAGACTACCGCTCTCGATTTGGCATCGAAACTAGATTTCCCGCTGTCAGTCGACCCCAAACCAACGGACAAGCAGAAGCTGCCAACAAGGTAGTCTTAAAGGGGTTAAAAACAATGCTTCGAGGGAGCTAAGGGCTCATGGATCGATGACCCGCCCGGGGATCCTATGGTCTACAAGGACGACAATTCGAGAAGCTACGGTGTCAAACACCCTTCAACTTGGTGTATGGGAGCGAGGCTGTGCTGCCTGTCGAAGTAGGTATCCCCTCACCACGGATCACCTTCTACGACCACAGCAGCAACGAAGAAGAGAAGCGAGTAAACCTCGACCTACTCCCCGAAACTCGAGGTAACACCCTCCGTAAGGTCATCTCCTACAAACTTAAGATCACCAGACTCTTCAATCGACGGGTCAAGCATCGACCCCTGCAAGTCAACGATTGGGTCCTAAGGAAGTTCGAGGCCACAGGAAGAGAGCCTCGTCTTGGTAAGCTACAACCCAACTGGGAGGGGCCTTACAAGGTCACCAAGGTCGTTCGACCAGGCACATACTGCCTAGAGGACCAAGAAGGCCGCCCCTTACCTTGCCCATGGAACGCGGACAACCTAAGGAAATTCTATGTTTAAAAGGCCCTCGAAGTTCCGTACCTTGAAGTTTATACCTTCGAAATTAGGGGCATCCATCATGTACACTTATCCTTGGCGTAATTATAAGCCATCTCTCGTAAAGCTGACTCTCAGCAAATTTTCCAAGACTAATGTATCGAAATATGGGCATTAAGTATACACCTATCGAGTTATATTAAGCGTAGGCAAAAGAGAATTTCGCAGGCACAAACTTGGTAAACTAAAATACATCGATGCAGAAGAAGCAAATTTTATTTTCATTAATCAAGAGAAAGTACAGGCCATCGAAGTGGCAAGCTTACAAACATAAGAAGTATCTAAAGACTAGAAGTAAACTAGGAGGGTCTAACATTAACCCTCGTAGGAGCCAGGGAGAGAGAAGAAGAAGATACCGGAGGCGGTATCATGGGTGCGGGGACATCAGCCCTCGAGGTCACCAGCAGCCGGAGCCTGGTCCTCGACTATAGGGGCCTCCGCATCCCTCTCCGCTCGAGGAGCCTCCACCTCCAATTGGGAGAGGGCCACCACTCTTTCCTCCACCACTTGCCAAGAAAGGCCGGGGAGACGCCCTTCTCAAGGATGACTCGAACATCCTTGAGAGCCTCAAAGACGACCAACCTCTAAGCCTCGAAGGGAGGCGTCCTCGAGGAAGATCCTCCCCGCCTCGGAGACCTTCCAGGTTCTTAATGATCAGCTCCCGACAAGCGGTAGCTTCCTTGATGGCATGGGTAGCCCTCTTGTCAGCCTTCTCCGCCTTGGCCAAGGCCTCCATCCGGTCCTTCGAGGCCTGGCACTGTCTTCGACTGGCCGAGTTCCTCTGCTTGGTGAGGTCCTCGATGGTCTGCTGGGCCTCGGCCATCTTCTCCTCGAAGGACAATTGGTCCTTCTTAATGGCCCCCTCGGCCTCGGAGAGCTTCAACTTAGCAATCCGGATGTCGAGGGAGCTCCTCTCGTCGAAGGACATATGGTCCTTCTTGACTTCAGCAGGGGCAGTGGTGGTGTAACAAAACAGAGAAAAAGGTGTACCTCGACAATGGTGGTGTAACAACCCGGATCTATGACCAACCTAATTAAGACCTAAATGCAGCGGAAAACCTAGTTCGGGCTATTACCATCACACTTATCACGAGTGTGGAGCTCAAAAATCTTGACTTATTAAAACTTTTAGATGGTAATGACTATATTGAAACCTCTAAACTCTAATAAACTATATTAAGTGAATGATCCTAAACTTTTAAAGAACTAGATTTGTTTTTAAAATCCTAAAGAAAATTCGGCAGAGTTCCGTTTGTAATACAGAACGCCTAAAACTTAATTTAGGACTCGCATCCGATTCATAAACCTGTATCCTCAAAACCCAGTAACCAAACTAGTCTAGACTTTACAAACTCAAACCTTTTAAATTTAATTACAATTTTACTATTAACTATAATATTACAAAGTTGATCGTCCTTGTCGCGATACAAATAGTATAAGCATACAACAAACTTCCAACATCGAACCTTCTTCATAATACATTACCTTCATGTACCTGCATATACCAGACATGTAGTATCAGCCAAACTGGCTGAGCAAGATTTCATACCATAAAGCGGGTAGGATACATTAAACATATCCTACAAATCATTTTCTTTGCAACCACAATGCTAAATAAAAACATTATAAACATTTTTCTTCATTTCATTTCCAAACCAAATATTCTTCTATTTTCTTTGTTAAAACAATTTCTTCCGTAATCTTAGAATCATAAATCTATGGAATGGAACAAACTTTCCTTGCCTTTGAGCTAGCTAGGCCCTCCGGATAACTATAGACAAAGACCCCTAGTGTGCACACCCTACATACGGCCAAACCGTAGCAGAAGATCTAAGTCCGAGGTACTGATCAACGTACCCCCAACTATTCTCAGACTCGTAAAGTCGAGACGAACCCGACGAAGTTCCAATTCCTTGAGATACCACTTAGGTAATCCCATCAACTTTCAAAACATAAAACTATTCGAAATATCTTTCCATAATATTTCCTTTAATTGCGGTTCGAAAAACAAACTTTCTATATTTGGAGGAACATCCTCCCATTCAATCCATTCTCAACAAAATCGAGATAAAAATCTTTTAAAAACACTTCTTGTAAACTATAAAAGTTTCTTTGGAAACTAAACTTTCGATCTGTGGAGGAACATCCTCCCTTTCAAACCAAAATCACAATTTTCAATACTTTGCTTGTAAACTATAAAATGTTTGAGTAAGAAATCTTACCTCTTACGAATCACATCAAAACAACCAACTCCAAAACGACTCTTTAGTGAACTCGGAAAGCTACATAATAACATATATGTATTCAATAAATAATAATAGACTTGGCTAACTAGTAATGAGCTTTAACTAACTCTAGTTTTATAAAATATGAGCCTCTTACTTCAAATTACATAACTAACTAATACTAACAATACTAAAAATCTCTCTTAGTTTATATAAAACCAACACTTAAGTTTCATAATATATATTTAGGTACTCCAAAATCCATTAGGAAACATTCACATGAAAACATTCAAACTTAAATCACTCGAAACTAAAATACAATTTATTAATTTCAGCAGAAACTTAAAATGGCCATAACTTCCTTATTTGAACTCCAAATCAAGCGTTTCTTGAGCCTATCTTGAGTAAAATTTCGATACGAACAACTTTTGTGAAATAGTATTTTTGCTAAAAACGCACGAAAACTGTTGAAACACGCAATTTACAAAACTGACCTGTTTTGCTTACGAATTACAGCACTTTATTGCTCTACATAGCATTAAAATACAAACCTTCCATTCAATCAAACCTCAAGCCACCCCAACTCACACTAACAACTTTAATCATCATTTTACCAATCCAAACTAACTATTCTACTCAATCAATTCATACTCACAACCTTCAATTCAAAACCCCAATTCAATTTAAATCACAAACCCTAACTTCTTAAACTTGGGAAAAACTGAAATTAAATTAAGAACTTAACTTACCCACTACTATGGAAGATTAAGGATGAAGTAAGCCTGGAGATTTGATCATAAAACACGCACTAAACGCCCCCATACGAACAAAAACGTGCTCTTACTCCCCTCCTCTTCGTGTGCCTTCTTTCTCTCTTCCTTCTTGTGCATACATGCATCGCTTCGACGCCATCGACGCCGTGGAATGGCTCGCCTGAGCCCGCCATCCTCTACTTTCTCTTCTCTCTCCTTCGAACTCCCTCTATGTTCTGTTCTCCTTTTCCCTTTCCTCTCTTTCACGTTGTTTCTTTTCTTTTGTTTTTACATCCTGTTTCTCTTTTTTTTTTCTCCACTTAAATGACTCACCCCAATGACTCCTTTCCTTCCTTCCACATATTTCTTCCCATCTATTTTTCTTTTTTCCTTTTTTTTTCCTCTAATTTAATAAAATTCAACCTTCCCCATTTAACTATTTGGTCCAATTACCTTTAAATCCCTCTCCTTTTATATATATCTAAGTACATCTATTTACTTTTTGAAATATGATAAAAATACTAATACAACTTCATATAAAACAATAATAACTCGTACTCGTTAAAAATAAAATAAACTCAATAATTCTCAAATTGATTCCATTACAACAAAGTTCAATAATTAAATATAATTAGCTTTTCAATAAGTGTATAACCAAATTCAAATTATTTTTTTTATAAACTCGGGGAGTATTAATATATAATCACGCTAATGATCATACTTAGCTATTAATAAAATGCTCTTTAAAAATAGGGGGATTACAATATACCACCCTAACAAAAAGTTTCGTCCTCGAAACTTATAAACAAAAGAGATTGAATATTAAACAATTTATCAAACATCAAAATCCATAGATTTAAAACCAAGAACTCTACTCTTCACAATTAAGAGTCAAGCCTCCATTTCGCCATTATCTTTGTGTCTCGCTTCAACTCAATGCCTAGGTTCATCGAGGAGCAAAAACTACAAAGGGGCAACCTTGTTGGCATTGAACTTTAATCATTCTATTTCGAGCAATCAAGTTTCAAAACTATATCAATTCATTTTGTAGCTAAACCAATTTTTCTTCAATAATCTACTTCTAAGCAAATACTTCCAATTTCAAGCCTTTTCGAAACTATTTCAAAATGCTTCGAAGGTAAATCGGACTTTCAATCTTAATCAAATGAATACTCTTTTCTTTTAAATAAAACAAACAATAATTATAATAATATAACTGAAAGATAGGATTCATAGTAACTATAACCTACTACCAATTACATGCTATTAAACTATCCCCTCCTCAAAATGAGTTTTGTCCCCAAAACTCTAAGTCCAAACTTACATTGCACACTTTAACTAACTAATCGTTAAAGATATCAATGCATATGCATTCACATAAATACACATTGTCACATGAGTGCACACAAGACCATATAATATCACACATAGCTAAAAAACATAACAAAAGATACTTAAGAAGCTTAACTATTTTCGAAAAATTTCAAAGTTGTTTCATTAAAACCAAAAATTATCACTCTACTCTTAAGTAGATCATATTAATTTCGAATCATCTCAAAACCCTTTCAAATCCTTTCGATGATACGCGAGACTTTCCCTAACTTAACCAAAAGAAATTCTTTTTTTTAAATGAAATCTAACGAGCGATAATATAATATTAATAAAATATTCAAGATATAAACGTTAATTACTATAATCTAATAATAGTTGCAACTCCATTATCAAACCAAAGCTTTTATACTCTTCCCCCTCGAGTAAATTTCTCCTTAAAACTTAATCTTACTTCATTCTCATAAGGACCAATAATTTACCAATTTCTCATAAACTAGTTTCCACTCTCCACGTTGGCCAATCAATTCACATAATTAAGAAAATAATATGGGTTATAGACCCACAAACACGCTTCTCGAGGGCACTCTTTCATATAGTTACCTAAGCATATGGTTCAAACTGTATATATCACCATGTATATACACATATTCTAATACACAACAATATAAAAGTCACATTGAACAACAAACATCAAACGACTCACATAACATTCACACACAACAGTAAGGCAAGCGCGAACTCTCGACGGCTTTGGTTTATTTTACACCTAACTTTTACTCGACTCATTTCTGAACTTATTTTACTCCTACGCTTGGATATGGAGATCCGTGCGTACCTAAAAACAAACCGTACTCTGATACCATTTGTAACAACCCGGATCTATGACCAACCTAATTAAGACCAAAATGCAGCGGAAAACCTAGTCCCCGGTTATTACCATCACACTCATCCACGGTGTGGAGCTCAAAAATCTTGACTTATTAAAACTTTTAGATGGTAATGACTATATTGAAACCTCTAAACTCTAATAAACTATATTAAGTGAATGATCCTAAACTTTTAAAGAACTAGATTTGTTTTTAAAATCCTAAAGAAAATTCGGCCGAGTTCCGTTTGTAATACAGAACGCCTAAAACTTAATTTAGGACTCGCATGCATCCGATTCATAAACCTGTATCCTCAAAACCCAGCAACCAAACTAGTCTAGACTTTACAAACTCAAACCTTTTAAATTTAATTACAATTTTACTATTAACAATAATATTACAAAGTTGATCGTCCTTGTCGCGATACAAATAGTATAAGCATACAACAAACTTCCAACATCGAACCTTCTTCATAATACATTACCTTCATGTACCGCATATACGGGACATGTAGATAGTATCCCAAACCGGGCCGAGCAAGATTTCATACCATAAAAGCCAAATATATATGCAGGTAGGATACATTAAACATATCCTACAAATCATTTTCTTTTGCAACCACAATGCTAAATAAAAAATATTATAAACATTTTTCTTCATTTCTTTTCCAAACCAAATATTCTTCTATTTTCTTTGCTAAAAACAATTTCTTCCGTAATCTTAGAATCATAAATCTATGGAATGGAACAAACTTTCCTTGCCTTTAGGCTAGCTAGGTCCTCCGGATTACTATAGACAAAGACCCCTAGAGTGCACACCCTACATACTGCCAAACCGCAGCGGGAAGATCTAAGTCCGTGGTACCGATCAACGTACTCCCAACTATTCTCAGATTCAGCAAAGTCGAGACGAACCCGACGAAGTTCCAATTTCTTGAGATACCACTTAGGTAATCCCATCAACTTTCAAAACATAAAACTATTCAAATATCTTTCCATAATCTTTCCTTTAATTGCGGTTCGAAAAATAAACTTTCTATATTTGGAGGAACATCCTCCCATTCAATCCATTCTCAACAAAATCGAGATAAAAATCTTTTAAAAACACTTCTTGTAAACTATAAAAAGTTTCTTTGGAAACTAAACTTTCGATCCTGGAGGAACATCCTCCCTTTCAAACCAAAATCACAATTTTCAATACTTTGCTTGTAAACTATAAAATGTTTGAGTAAGAAATCTTACCTCTTACGAATCACATCAAAACAACCACCTCCAAAACGACTCTTTAGTGAACCTGAAAGCTACATAATAACATATATGTATTCAATAAATAATAATAGACTTGGCTAACTAGTAATGATCTTTAACTAACTCTAGTTTTATAAAATATGAGCCTCTTTACTTCAAATGACATAACTAACTAATACTAACAATACTAAAAATCTCTCTTAGTTTATATAAAACCAACACTTAAGTTTCATAATATATATTTAGGTACTCCAAAATCCATTAGGAAATATTCACATGAAAACATTCAAACTTAAAACACTCGAAACCGAAATACAATTTATTAATTTCACGCGTAAAACTTAAAATGGCTATAACTTCCTCATTCGAACTCCAAATCAAGCGTTTCTTGAGCCTATCTTGAGTAAAATTTCGATACGAACAACTTTTGCGAAATAGTATTTTTTGCTAAAAACGCCCGAAAACTGTTGAAACACGCAATTTACAAAACTGGCCTGTTTTGCTTACGAATTACAGCACTTTATTGCTCTACATAGCATTAAAATACAAACCTTCCATTCAATCAAACCTCAAGCCATCCCAACTCTCACTAACAAGTTTAATCATCATTTTACCAATCCAAACTAACTATTCTACTCAATCAATTCATACTCACAACCTTCAATTCAAAACCCCAATTCAATTTAAATCACAAACTCTAACTTCTTAAACTTGGGAAAAATCGAAATTAAATTAAGAACTTAACTTACCCACTACTATGGAAGATTAAGGATGAAGTAAGCCTCGAAGATTTGATCATAAAACACGCACTAAACGCCCCATACGAACAAAAACGTGCTCTTACTCCCTCCTCTTCGTGTGCCTTCTTTCTCTCTTCCTTCTTGTGCATACATGCATCCGCCGACGTCATCGACGCCGTGAATGGCTCGCCGGAGCCCGCCATCCTCTACTTTCTCTTCTCTCTCTCCTTCGAACTCCTCCATATTCTGTTCTCCTTTTCCCTTTCCCTCTCTTTCACGTTGTTTCTTTTCTTTTGTTTTTACATCCTCGTTTCTCTTTTTTTTCTCCACTTAAATGACTCACCCCAATGACTCACCCTACCTCCTTTCCTTCCTTCCACATATTTCTTCCCATCTATTTTTCTTTTTCCCTTCCTTTTTTTCCTCTAATTTAATAAAATTCAACCTTCCCCATTTAACTATTTGGTCCAATTACCTTTAAATCCTCTCCTTTTATATATATCTAAGTACATCTATTTACTTTTTGAAATATGATAAAAATACTAATACAACTTCATATAAAACAATAATAACTCAGACTCGTTAAAAATAAAATAAACTCAATAATTCTCAAATTGATTCCATTACAACAAAGTTCAATAATTAAATATAATTAGCTTTTCAATAAGTGTATAACCAAATTCAAATTATTTTTTTTATAAACTCTGGAACTTTTAATATATAATCACGCTAATGATCATACTTAGCTATTAATAAAATGCACTTTAAAAATAGGGGGATTACGGTGGCCTCGCAAGGCCTCGAGCCTCCGGCCACCCTGAGGCCAAGCAAGCCACTTCATCGCCAGCCCGTCATCGAGTAGGGGAGGCCCCATCGAACCTCGCACTGTTCGCCTCGAGAGGCGCCAAGACTGGGACGAGTCGCCGAGGGGACAATCCTCACCTTCGGCCTCTTCACCGGGGACTACTCGAGTTTGATCTCGGGAGTCTCCCTCGCTTCACTACCGCAGTGAGTCCTTCGAGGAAGTGGTCTTAGTGGCCGAAGGTAGGTCCGGCCTCCTGCCGAGGTCACCCCTCGACCTGATGTACCTTCGAGGTATTCGGCAACCCCGACTTCGTAGGAACGGCGCTCGAACCCGCCTTCGCCATCCGGACGACAGTTTGGCCGCTCGAAGAACTTCGAGGGTGATCAACGGGCGAGACATTGACATCGAGATTAAAAGTTAAAGGAAGGTTGATCGAGATTGAGTTTGAGGAAAGAGAATGCAAATGATGTAATGGCAAAATCTCTGGAACACCTCCTACTTATAGAAAAAAGGAATCACTGATTCCTGCCGCCATAATTTGCCCTCATGGGCCTCACCCGTAACAAAGGCCCATTATCCAAATGCATGCCCATGCTTACGCACGCCCAAAACTCCAAAGGAACTCCCCGTGGCACTCAAGGCCCCCCTAAGGGTAAGACGAGGGACCGCTCAAGACAACGCTCAAGGTCACATGTCGAAGAGGGCCACGGCCCGTGCCTCGTTCGACATCCTAGGGCCACAGTGAGCCATGCCTCGTTCGACATCTTTTCGAATGACTGCAGTTCAAGAAGTTACGTGGAAACAAACCCGAAGACTTCGACCTGTTTCAAATGAATACCACGTGCTCGACACACCGCAAAGGGCGAGCGAATGCGTATCGAGTCACACTTGGTCATCAAGTAGTCTAAGATATGCATCGGTCGAGATTAAAGTATGTCGAGAAAGGACAGATTCGAATGAGCCGGAAAATCACAAGACAATAAAAAGTACGTTGAAAAATAACCACAAAGCTCCTCTATTTCATCGAAGAAGAATTACATCCTAAGAAGCTAAGTTGAGCTAAATACAAGTTAAGTACAAAGACAGGCTCGATACTACTCTCCTCGGCCTTTGCTTTGGAAGAACAACTCGACGAGCTACTTGATGAATCCCTAGTGTCGAGAGAGGTAGGAGCTTGAGGTCGCATCTTTTCCTCGTCCTCACCTTCCTCCTCCTCGTCAACCCGAACCTCCTCGCTCTCGGCAGGGGCCCCCGACCTCAGACACTGTTTTCGCCCATCAGTGTTATGGCCTTCAAAGATCCTCCAAAGGCATGACAGGGTCCCAAGGGTGCATCGGCCTCGAGATCGGCGGCTGGACGATGGCGTCATATTCCACCTGACAAGGGCCCGGTCGGTCGAGGAGATACCTTAGCTAGGGCTTCCCAACTTGTCGAGGGTAACCTCGCCGCAACCTCGGCTCCCCTCGGGAGCCCATATCTCCCGCGAGGTCCTTGCCGGCTTGGGAAACTTGCCAATCAAGGATGATTTGCTCCCTAGCATTCGAGGACTCACCCTTCAAAGAGTCGAATTGCCTCTTTATCGAGTCACACTGACTACGGGCATCGAGGACCTTCTTCTTCCATGACTTCTCTCGAACAGTAAGAAACTGTTCTCTTTCCCTCGAGGTCCTTCCTCGGGCGGCCTCGAAGCTCAAGCTTGTAGTTTAAAGTAAGCTCCCTGCCTTTCAAGATCCTCCCGAAAGCCGGGATGGTGTGTGTCGATGGCTCGCGACGTGGCCATTCAAACCGAGCACCGAAAAACAACAAGGGCAACAAGAGTTAGAAAACAACTGACTAAACGAAACAAAAAATATAAAGATAGAGATCTACATCGATCCAGAGAGCGTGAAGCCCTTCAACTTCCTCCCTCTTCGCTCAAGGCCGCGCAGACATCGACGCTCGCCCTTGTCATAAAACGCTTGACGGCTAAGTTAAAGCGCCCCGCCTTCTCCAGCCGGACAACTCCGTGAATGGCTTCGAGGCTTGCCCGGCTTCGTTCACCATTGGCCTCTTCCGACCCGGGGTTCCTTCTCCTCGATGGGAGGTTCCTCTTCACACCTCGTGGCCTTCGAAGAAGCCACCGTGATCGAGAGGGAGGCTCGAGGTCGCTCTCCCCCCTATCTTCCACCATTTGGGGAACCACGATAGCCGCCGCCGGGAGGGCGGTTACGAGGCCTCTTCACAGGTCCCGGGAAAACAAAGTTAGGACGAAAAAATGAAACATAAGGCATAATGGCCACTCGAGGGTCGGGTATTGCTTTAGGTGGGCGAGTGACTCGAGACTCCCTGTAATATCCCGAAAATTTAAACATGCTTAATTAGCCAACTAGTTGCTGCTTTTACTAATTATGTTATCATCAAGTTCTAATTAAACTATTATAAGCTATTAAGGTATGATTTTTTTTCTAAAATAAATAAAAGAGAAGAATGTAATTTTTATTAAGTAGTTTTGAACTATAATTAGCTTAACAAGTAAGTAATTGGCAATCACAATATGCATAACTCCTCTTTTATTATGAATTATGCAAAGTGAAATTATTTTAGTTTAATAATAATAATAATAATAATAATAATAGAAGCAAAAGAAAAGAAGAATAGGTAATCAAGGAAGTGGGAAAAATTCAATTGGTGTTTTCCTTTCCCTTTCTCCTTCCTCCTTCCTCCTCTCCTTCTTCAACTTTCCTTCTTTTTCTTGTTACGGCAAACCAAGTTATTTCAAAATTTTCTTCCCAACAACCATTAAATGGCTGCCATCAACTAGTTAGAGAACAATTCAAACACAAATTCTCTTCAAAGCTCCATGTCTTATTCTTTAAGACATGGTTTTCAAGTTGTATAGGGAACTCCTCTCACCTGTTATGCAATAGCCATGGTTACTCACTCTAAGAACCACCATCACCAACAACTTTCATCCTTTCATCTCACTTCTCACCACCAATTCTAAGAACTAATCGTATTTTTTCTACCAACAACTCGCCGAAAACACGACTCAAAGAAACTCCAAAAAAAGAAAGCC